>JAGDQP010045315.1:1628-15628 GCA_022664845.1 Lepisma saccharinum
CGAAAAGCAGTGTGGCAATAGCCCAAAACTTCTTCGTTTTGAAAAATCGTATTCGCCATTGTTTTCGACAGAGTGAACGAAAATTCGCATACAAAATTAGCGTATATAATTCTTTGACAATTTCTTTGTGAAAATTATATTTTCCAATTGTTTCTCCAATTTACAGTTTTGAACTATTTAATGAAAACTGACAAGATGGCAACACTGTAATGTCTATAATAGCTACAGTCTTCAGCTGTATGATAGTACATAAGACTAGGTCCTATAACCTACCTGACTACTAAATTTCAGAACTTGGGTGAAACTCTTCCGGAGAAAACTATTTCAATTTTCAGTCTCTGTACATTTTAAATGAACTAATGAGGAAAACGTCGTTAATATTTATCTTCCATGAGTCATTGAACACACACTCAAACAAAATATTGGTGTTTATTGCCACCTCAAAAGGTGTAATAGAACACCTCTACCTCTACACCAATTCTAGTGCTGGGTAACACCAATTCTAGTGTTAGTTAACACCATCCAGGTTATCCAACACCGTTTCTGGTGTTGACAAACACCTCTAGTGTTAAAGTGCACCGCTAGAAGTGTTAGGGAACACCTTCAATGGTGTTTATTAACACTCCTAACGGTGTTTCTGAATAGAAACCGTGTTGGACATCCTGGATGGTGTTAACCAACACTAGAATTGGTGTTACCCAGCACTGGAATTGGCGTAGAGATAGAATTGTTCCATTACACCTTTTGGGGTGGCAATAAACACCAATATTTTTTTTTTTGAGTGCAGGGCTGAAATTTGGAAGTTAATAAGTCTCTAGACACGTTTACTGTCACAGAACATTATCGTGTTTCATAATAATATAATTAAATATAATACGCTTTTCAGCGTATTAATAACATTATTCTCGTGTTAATAAGTCCAAAACTATGAATCGGATGAAACTTTTGGACAAAGCATTATTATTTAAGAGTTTGCCGAAACAAATAATAATAATATGGTAATTCCCATGTGCACGAATATATTAATTTTATTCGTTTTTTTTTAAACTGAGATTCACCGTGACTTCAAAATATTCTATGAGGAGTTTTAAAACGAGAAAATTAAAAAATGATTTATGCTAATACTTTTTTTTTCTTTCTTTCTTTAGGCCATCCGGGATTTCTTGAGTATGCAGCCTACGGTCCCATCCCATATCATTTTGGCTATGGACCATACGGATTGTATGGGTAAGAACTATCCGATCAATTTATTTACAGAAGATTTAAAATAATTAATGTAAAAAAAAAAAGACTGTGTGAAATAAAAGTTTTATGATTTTTTGGTACAAGTTTTGTTTTTACTTCATTGATTCAAATACACGTTATATTATAGTGCAAGATTGATATTCCTTGTTTAAATTTTAAGGTCCACGTTTCAATAAATATTAACATGAGTATTTGAGATAGGCTGTTTCTAAACACGATCAGATTTATGGTCGTGATTGTCAGGGGGTGCACTCGTAAATTTTCCAGTACTGGAAGGTTTTAATTTTTACCATATGTCACACCAATAACTGTGAAGTTAGGAATAACCATAAAACAATAGGTAATGATAGGTAATGACGTCAAGACTCCTGACTGTTGGTTGTTGTTGAACAATATATTATTCATTGTTGTTATTAAAATAAAACGTTGACCAGACTTACGGATAAAACATATTTTGTAAAATAAAACATTTTTCTTCCAAAAAGAAGTACCGGAACGACGTTCCGGCACCAGTACACCACCTGGTGGTTGTAAAAATATATTTTAGAAAGCAAAAGAGTTACAACCGGGGCTGAAGAAAAGTCAGATGCATTAGATTTCCGGATGATGTCGTTTTTCTTGTAGAAACTGAGACATAGCTTAACAAGATATTAAAACAGCTACGGGAAAGCTGCGAGAAGCATAAAATGGAAATAAAACGAAAGGGGTGGTAAAATAGCATTCAAAAAAATTGAACCATAGCCAACATCAAGATTGTAAGAGAAACAAGTAGAACACGTAATCAGCTTCAATGATTTGGTAAGTGTTATAAGTTAAGACATGAAATGTAAACAAGAGACAAGGTTTACAAAATGAATTAACAGTTGAAGAAGAGATTTTTAAAAAAGATGAAATGTTTTCAGTATTGTAACTCTACGAAAGTCTGAAGAAAGCAAGTTGGATGTTTTTGAAATGTGGATATGGAGAAGAATGGAAGGAAACATTTGGATACAGAAGATTCGAAATGAGAAAGTGGTGAAAAGAATAAGAGAGAGACGAACAATATTAGAGACAATAAAAAAGAGAAAACGAAATTGGTTAGGACATTGGCTGCGTAGATATTTATATTGAAGGAAGCGATTAGGGGAAACAGAAAGAAGCAAAAACAATTTCGTGTAAGCATACTCTATTATACGGAGAAACGCAACACCATAGATTGAAACAAAACTCAATTTTAATGTCCACAGCCATCAAAATGTAGTAATTGAAAGTACCAACAGATAATGACACCAGAGAGAATACGAAACTACCGCTGCAACATGTCCATCACCTAGAATATTTACGTGCATCAGAAGATGATAACCGCCAACAAGCGAGTGCCACTTATTCACATTTTCCACGAGAAATCTAAATCTTCTATCAAAATTCTAAACGATAATTACGCGGTCATATAAGGCGATTGTTCAATGCACTGTTGTAATTGCCGAAAGTTGGGTCACTGTTGCTGAAGTTGTTAAAATGCTTTAGACAGGGTCACACTAACACACGGAATGTCCCACATCCAGTCATGAGGAAGCAAAATATGTGTCAACTGCGTTAGAAGACAAGCTGTCAGTTAACAGAGGAATATCATATAGGGTCAGTTCTACAATCGACCGCTAAGCTTCTAGTCAGCGCTAAGTTGAGGTCAACTCTCATTTTGCGTACTCTGATTGGCCAAAATCAGACTTGACCTCAACTTAGCGCTGACTAGAAGTTTAGCGGTCAATTGTAGAACTGACCCATAGTCCAGCGATGGGATCTCAAATACGAGACAAACAATGGAACACCTTGTAAACATAATTCGAAAATGCAACACTACTCCGACAGAACTGAGATAAAATGAGATGAGGCAGAACAGTACAATATTAAGTGAACACAAATTGACTTCCAATACATGTCAAATATAGTCGTGACATCCTAACCGAACACCTATTAACTTGAACAGTAAAGTCGTTGTTGCTGCTTATGGAGATTGAGCTTGGAGGAACGCTCAACATATTGCAAGTGTCTCAACGTAGAAAGGTTTATTAAGGCGGAGCCATTCACGCGCAGGCGCAGTACTGCTTGAACCATAAATAGTACTGACAAGCACCTGCTGGGGAATTACCAGTTTGATATACTGGTTACCGTATCCGAAAGCTGATCCAGAAACTCGGGATTATGCTTATACTGAGTGAATGAAGCACGTGTTTTATTGCGTGTTCTACGTATTACGTAATAAAACACGTGCTTCAATTGGCTACTCACTCTAAACGCAAGCAAACCACGCAACGCACGCGTACATGTAAATCAGCCCTTACTCCTTCCGTTTTACGACTATAATTAGAACAAAGTGCAACAGCACAACTCGTAATGCTCTTGCTCATGTTTTAAAGAAAAAATGTGGGAAGTCCTAGTAGAAGTAAGCAAATGCATTACCCGTAGGTTTAAAGTTTCCCTCAAAATCTTTTAACTGACGTCATCAAAGCAATGGAATATGGAAATCAATTTTGTTCACATTGGGAATGGACCCCTCTGATTGTGACTGCTAATTTCTCCTGTCGCAAGAGGCACTGTAATAGAATGACTTGCCCTGATTAGTTGCGGTTGTCGCTAGCTAGCTAGTGATTTCCAATCCAAGTATACCACTGATTTCTCTGAACGGATAGTTTTTGCTACACTCCTAGTAGTCGTCATACACCATTCAGTCAATCAGGGCGGAAGGGTTTAACTGTATACACAAACCTTGAATCTGACCACCGCTGCGATCTCTAGAAACAGTTATAGACCTACATATTAATATGTATAATTCAAAGCCAACAGGCATTCATAATGAAAAAATAATAAATAAAATCTCGGGTTAGTACTAAGAACTACACAACAATTCAGTAAAACACTTCAGAAACTAAGTTTGTGTTCCTTGAAAACTTCAATACGCGACGTCTATTTGTAAGACGTACTTAAAATGCAGCATATATGCTTAGATAATAATAATAATATTAAAAATGCAATTGGAAATTTCTTAGATATATGACGTACAAGGCAACAGGTTTCGATTCATAAGGAGAGTCATCTGTTAAACAGAAATTTTAATTTGAAAAGCTTGGAGCAAAGACATATTTTACATAAACAATAACGTAGATTGCAGTGAATTCCTTTCTAAATATTTCAAATGCACTTTCCATTTCGAAATACACGATTGGATAATTATTTTGATATCTTCTGCTGTGAGAAATCGTGAGAAAATATACTTAAGAACTCACCAACATGAAGAATGACTTCAAACTAGAATGGTTAGATAAATGGACTGTTAATATTCAGAATATATGTAATGATTGGGCTCGATGTATAGGTCATAACAATTACATATTAACTACGAACATTATCAGTAAGTGCACACTTGCTGTGAACTACCAGATAAAGTCCCGTATCTCAGAATTAAATTTGGTGAAATAGAAAACGTTCAAGATTGCAAAACACGCCAAAACAATCGTACATCAAGAGAAAAATGGTACTGGTGAACCCAGATCTAAAGAATCCCAGTGAAACATAAACAACTACCACGTGAAGATTTGAATTTTAAATGAACTTGGATCCCGAAAACTCGTCCTTATGGGATATTATTATTATTATTGGCAGTAGTAGTAATAGCACAAATAAAAATATTGGTAGTCTCGAAATATCACAAGCTGCTTATAATAATAATAATAATGTCAATGTCATAGTATTCATTATTAGTACTACTACTACTATTTTAGTACTACTACTACTACTCAATAATAATAATAAGAAGAACTATTAACTAAGGATAGTTTGCAACACTGATGTTCAGAGTTCTTTAAAACGTGCTGGGGACGAGCCTACTATATTTTGAATTTATTGCTGGAAAAACGTAATGCTAAGTTCACAGTAGTAACAAAATGTACATACGTGGTATTCACTTTCCCTACGACGAAAAACCATGATTTTTAACAGCATTACGTAATACTAACAATGGCACAGAAAATGTACATTTGGCACATAGTAATCCTAGCAGGAGAAGGATATTGGACTGATATCGGCCCAATGCTGGGCCGGTAACGCTAATATTGATCACGGGCGACCATTTTGTACAAATATCAATCGATATTGGCGTGGTACGACAGTTCGACATTCAATACCATTCTTGAGACTTAAAAAAGTGTATTTCTGAATTACCGAATGTACAAAACAAAACTTTGCATGTTAAAGTATTACGTTTAAAGAAATATCTTTGTATGAAGATTCTATTGTGCGATATCGCTCGACAATGGCCGATATCGTTCCGAAGAGCATCGTGTGTGCTCAGGAAAGTCTGCGTAATGGGAAAGAAACAAGTGTAATACAAAAATAACATGTATAAAATTGCTACATGCTCGCTGTATAAGGTTATGCTGTAATAAAAATAAGGTATGGGGTCCTAATATTGCCCACCTTACCTTTATATTTTTCACTAGGAAAGACTATTTATTCGTGCGAATCGACTGAACCATCAAGTTGGGAGACTATCTGGACAAATGAAAAAATAAATCTGCTTCTTAGAAATGACGTATAAAAATGTAAAAAATCGAAAACTAAAATGTTGCCAGTGGGCCATATTGGGAACATGGTGTTCCCAATATGGCCCGCTACAGAAAACAATAGCGAATGGCAAAAGTGTGTAATCTTTCTGTTTTACTCATATATGCCACATACTGAGAGGTATACATTACAAGCATACATAATTTATATGACATTGCAAAACCAAGAATATTGTATTAATACAAAATGGGAAAATTTGTGGAAAATAAGTGAATATAAAGAAGAAAAAATATGAGTAAATAAGAAGTGTAACACAAACGAAGAAGTTTTGAACGTCACGTCTCACATGAGGGACAAAGAAATGGTCAGTGTTCTTTAGCGGTGATTCCAACACACTCTTCATGAACGTATTTGCGCTACGACACCCAAAGATGCATCTTTGCAACTTTGTCTGCCTGACGAAGGTAAAAAGCAAGATTCACAAGACTTGGAACAACTCATTGTCGGTTCTTCAGGACTATTAGAAGCAGTTGCTGAAATTCTGGTCGTTTTAAACGTGATGACACTTGCTTTGTTTTGGTTTTAATCTTATTTTTTGTATTGGAATTGGTAGCTTCCTTATTACCTGGCATTATCATCGTTTTAATTACTAAACATTATGATGATGAGTGTTCAGTACAAACATTTCAAATACCCAATTCCTTCATTTTAAACAGTTATGACTGCAGTTTGCCCAATATGGCAGTGGGCCATATTGCGCACTGTTGACCTCTTTACTTTTTCTGACGCCTGCTAGTTACACAGTGCAATACATTTCGTCACACACATTTTATGTTCACGTATGCTTACATAGCTACATTATCCATGC
Organism: Lepisma saccharinum; assembly: GCA_022664845.1. Lineage (NCBI taxonomy): Eukaryota > Metazoa > Arthropoda > Insecta > Zygentoma > Lepismatidae > Lepisma > Lepisma saccharinum. The sequence continues at coordinate 8,281 of JAGDQP010045315.1, forward strand.
ATTATATTGATTAGGTCTTCAACAATGGGTACTGAAACGAAACATTACTTACTTTGCTAAAATAACAGCAAAATATTTTCTTGGGCATATTGGTGACCTGGGCCATAACCTTACTATGTCACCATATTCTATGTATGAGTTGATAAAGGGTATAATCTCTGCTTTATTATTGAGGGATGGCTTCGTAGAGTAGTGGCTATAGCAACACACAACAAATCACAAGGTTGCAGGTTCAAATCCAGCCAAACACAAGTGAGAAAATTTTCAACTATAAAAGAAGACGGGAGAATAAGGCGCGTAATGGAATAAAGACAGGATGTAATAAAGATCAAGGCTTTTAACTAATTCCGTTGATCAAGACAGTAAATTTACATCGATTGATGCTTCCCTACAGTGATTAATATATATACCGATCGGAACAATATCGACAAAAGTGTTTGCCGTTAACAAAGAGACATCGTTAACAGACGTCATTAACAAAGAGAACATTGAAACAGCTGGTGAGAGTAAAAAAGGGCAAATTATCAAAACTTTATTGATAATACTTTAGAGTAAATAACGAGCGCTTTCTGGTAACACTGTAGTCTTAGTTAAAAGAAGCCGTACGTTATAAAGACAATGACTGTTTGTTTACACCGTGGTAAACCACGCCTGTAAATACATAGCACCATATTGTATAAAAGGCAGATTTCTTATCAAGCATTTTTAAAATAAAAAAATATAAAATTACCCTGTGGTGACGCTAGGCCAGAAATCTTTACGAATATCAACAATTGGCTAGCTAAGTTCCAAAATCAGTCTATTTTCCCAAGAAAAGAGGACAGATGAAAATATAGCAGATGTCAATTCTCTATACCTGAGTGTCAATTCTCTCTTTTAAAATTTAAAGGGTTAATTACAAAGCTTTTTCTTGATCATTTATTAATACGGACTAATAATGAATTCCTCGTTGTCATGACGACATTACAAACTTCCAAACAAAGAGGTTAACACGATGGTGACAATGACTGAAATTCTTCAGTTATTGAATTCTTTGGTGATAATGACCTTGAAACTCTTTAGGGTTATTGAATTCTTTGGTGACAATGACCTTGAAATTATTCAGGGTATTGAATTTGTTAAGTGACAATGACCTTCAATTCTTTAATTATTGAATTCTTTGATGACAATGACCTTGAAATTCTTCAGAGTAGTTGAATTCTTTGGTGACAATTACCTGGAAATTGTTGTGAGTTATTGAATTCTTTGATGACGATGACCTTGAAATTCTTCAGGGATACTGAATACTTTAGTGACAATGGACCTTGAAATTCTTCAGAGTAATTGAGTTCTTTGGTGACAATGACCTTGAAATTGTTGTGGGTTATTGAATTCTTTGATGACGATGACCTTGAAATTGTTGTGGGTTATTGAATTCTTTGGTGACAATGACCTTGAAAATTCTTCAGTGTTATTGAAAACTTTGGTAGTAAACTTAAATTCGTCACCGAGCACGAAGGGAATGTTATTCAGTGATTCATGTATAAGAGAGGAAGTTCCTTATGAGAGACAACCTCTCACAAAGCCTTAGAAGTAAAGAATATAGGCATATCAATATCACTTTGCTGTTTGAACATTTGACTGTTGATTAATTATCATTTCCTATATAATAGTTGTACAGCCTTCGTCAGAAAAGTTCCAGGACTAATTTTTTACCTGTGATATTCAAACGCACTAAATGGGTGTTATTCAGTTACCTGATTCTGTATTCTAAATAGACATGGAAATGTTCGCATGCAAACTCACTAGGAGGCAGGGCTGTTCTTAGTAACCCACTGTTCATCTTGTTGCAACATGTTGTTGCAAGTTACATGAGTGGCATGATGGATGCAGATTCCGAGGAGAGAGTTAACATTAAGTTCTGTATTCAGCTACGGAACCGTCTTGTGAAACATGGAGTATGATACAGCAAGCATATGGTGTCGAGGCATTATCGATAAGCCGTGTCTTTCAATGGGAGCTACTAACTTAGCATAATGGTTAACGTATCGTAAAACTGATCCGTAGACACTGGTTCAACCCCGGGCGTGATTATGTATACTTTTTTAAAAGTACCTTTTTTTTCTTTTTTATGTGTTATACATCCTTGGAAATTAAATACAATTAGTGACCATTGGTTAGATTAGGTTAGAAAATTCAGGTTAGGTGTTTTATTGTGTTAGAATATGAGTTAACGGGACTAATACTATGGCTACCGCCTAGTATATACAGTAAAGAATAGAAACTAATTTCAGAATTTATTATGTCGTTACAGGTATCGAGTGAGAGAAGAGGAAATATATTAACGAATTCATTGTTACCGCATTTGTATTCAACCACGACTAAACTAAAAAAATTGTGAATATTTTGACGTTTATCTTCTAAGACATTTTCCTAGCCTAGGTACTCTGGCTCTAATATTGAAAATGATAGTGTTTCAATAGGTTTCTTATTTTATATATTTCCTCTTGTTTCTGTAAATACCAAAGCAAGTAAAATATCTCCATAAAGATAGGAATTATCCATAGCCTCATCGTCAAGCCTAGAACAATGCTTTTCAACCTTTTGATTCCCACGGATAACCAAAAAAATCTTGAGGAAAATCCCGGATACACGGGAAAAAATTCAGTGATGCAATGGCAGAATAAAAAAAAAGATTTTTTTATTTATTTCTTAGTATTTAGTATTTGTTTTTACTAATTTTTATTATTGTAGTATTAATTTATACTTACTAGTACGTTAGTACCCATTTAGTTTATGACATTTAAAATTTTCTTGTGTGTAAAACATTACAGATTTCACCTCTCAAGAAAATCCCTGGCATTTAAAAAATTATCTTAGGTAATCTTTGTTCTTGAAATATTAGAATGCACAAAAATTTCACATGGATTTACCGCGATGTAGCTCACTACATAAGAACCCTACATTTATATTTGTTTACGATATCACAAATATGATAGTCGGTTTGTAGTTTGTTTGAAGTTCGAGAGATGGTAACATATTTTCAAATTCTGATTCAAATTGTTGGTGAATGTACAGTAAATTAAAACATTAAATTTTAGCTGTCAAAATCAGCAAAATAAAGTATTATACAGTTGAAATCTCCTGTTGTAGATGATGATCCTGTTTCAGATCAGAGGTCCACTCAAGAACAATTTGCAGCTGTATTTCAATGTATTTTAGACTGAAGATCTTAAAATTCTTCACTATTATTAATAATAAAAGATACCAAAATCATTCTACTTTTTTATTTTGTTTCTTACCGTTTCATTAACTCCATTGTAACTTTTATTTTTCAATCTTTCAGCAATACAATTTCAAAATCAGCTGTTAAGTGTGAAAGTAACAATGTACCAAAATACAATGAATTTCAGAGAATTTTGTTTCTTTACATCATTACCGATAGCTGAGAAGGTCAATTTAACTTACAAAGAGAATTAGGGGGGAGACGCCACCCAACCCCCACATGTTGTACATCAATTGCAAGGTCTCATTGAGTACAATCATACGCCTCATAATAGATAGACTTAACACGCTTCACCATTTCTGTCTGCGATAAAACTAATGGGTTTTTGAACAGGAGCACGTGATTTTGAATCCATCCGCTAGGTAGCTCTGGCATTGACGTCATATTCTATTGTGATTATGAGGTCAATGCGAGAGCTACCTAGAGCTATCTATTATGAGGTCTATGGTATAATATAATGCAAAAAGATTAGATTGCCCAAATATATCTAGTACGAGCTACGGTCGCTAGAGGGTCAGGAGGTTTTTAGGCTCTATTTCGTGCCCTACTCTACCTACGATCACCGTTCTTGATTCTATGTGTAGAATCGCTCTTTTCTAGTGGGTTTTTCTACCACTTGTTCTTTTGATACATATGATTTACTGGACTACGAGGATTACATAGAATCAGTAACAGTGATCGTAAGAAGAGCCTAAAAACCTACTGGCCATCTAGTGGCCATAACCCGTATTAGATATATCTGGGCAATCTAATCATTTGCCTGTACTCAATGTGAGACATTTCAATTGACGTATATATGTCGTGATGGGTGGGCCTTTAGGCATCTAATGCCTTGTTTAGATTACTAACATTGTTACGATGGTAAAAGTCATGGTTGAAATAACGTTTAGACTACGGAATTTAACTTGGTTATCGCGCGTGTACTGCTATTATCAGTAAAGAAACCGGTTACACGCTTAGAGTAAGGAATTTCCTTTTTCCATACTTTAAGGTTAAATGGTAGGGGATTAAATTATAAAATAATGAACACAAATGAATTGATTCTAGCGAAATAATTTGTAGATTCGTTCTGCCATCGTTCTTTTATACTTTAAAAGTGATACACACCGCTAGGATGCTATATATTTCGATAAAGAAAGAAATAAACTCACGAAGTGAGCTGCGCTTAACGGCCATCTTGCGTTTAGATAACTAACGTAAAAAGATAACTAACGTAAAAACATAACGGTCGTAAGTTGACGCTGGTTAAATTTGAAACCCGTGTTAACGGTAACTGGAGTTTACATGACTAAAATGTCCTTGGTTAATGTTAACCATGGTAAGATGTTAGTAATGTAAACAAGGCTCAGGCCGGGTTAGGGGAGGCGAAAGGATTCGTGAAGATGTCAGCCAGGGCCTACTGATGGAGGAAAAAACCCTGGAAAATCCTCAGTCAGGATGATCGGCCGCTGGGATCGAGCCCACAACCTTCTGAATGCTGCACCAACGCTCTACTACTGAGCTACGGTGGCTCGGTACTTCTCCTTGTTAGACGCTGGAATATTAATCCTGCATTCTATATGCTTAGTCACATTTTTTACACTGTAAAAAGTGGAAACACGAAATGGATAAAAGTTACCCCGCTTAATGGAGAAACAAAAGTCGAAAATTAGGATTTTGTTGTATTTACTCTTAAATGTGGATATAGTGTAAGCCCGTTAGTGGAAAGACTAGTAACCTGAACTCCATTTTAAAGTTTAACATTTTCTTTGTAATGGCTTAACGGTAACTGAAAATTGGCTGAAACTGGCCAAAGTGTTTCGTCGGTGAACGTTGAACTTATTTTAGGCTTAAAATTCGGTCATTTTCCGATCGAAGTGTAAGCTAAACTGGCCGTTTTGAGGTTACGTACTATTGTGGATAAAGTTTAAGCCTTGGTTGGATATTTTATAATCCAATAACAGGAGTAAAGTTACTTGCTTGTCACTGAACGCCCCACCATTTTGAGTGTTTATGTTGCTTTTACACTGTGAATAGTAAACAGTTGACTGGTGGATCGAGAACGACATGATTCCATTAGCGGAAAAAGAAATTAAGTTGGGTATAAATCTTTACACAGTAGCGTATCTCTCCTTTTTTTCTCCAGACATTCCCCCTAATAAAATCCACAAGTTATCATTAACTTCCTGCGCAATAAAATCCTAGCTATAAATATCATTTGGAAAGCCATAAGCACCAACTGCCTTAGTAGCAGATCAGTGTTTGCCTCGCTACGGCGAGGTGGTCTGATTTAGTGCTCTGCAGTGTGGAGTGAGGGCTTGGGAACCTTGGGCGAGTGTGAGTCGTTTTGTTCCTGAAGTGGTATTACTAATACGACGAAGATAAGATATGGCATATAGGCCTACAGAAGTAGTTAAACGAACCAATACTTTGCGTGTTGAATTAGGACATTTGAAAACCAGATTAAGTTTGGAACATCTACATGAAGCAATTATCAGAGACTTATCGTTAAATTAAGAAGATATCTTAGCCGCCGAAGCCGACTCGTATTACCCCGCGTGCTACGTGAAGTGTGCTTAAAAAGCTGATAGTAGACCGAGCTCTCAAGTTAAGTGGAGGTAATATTACGTACATTTATGACAACGAGCGTACCATTTTTCCAGTGTCTATCGAGTTAAGTGAAACTACAGTGGTAGCGATTTGGAACATTCCCTTGGAAGTAGACGACCCTACTGTCATCCGCGTATTTAGTCAGTACGGCAGTGTGTCCCGAGTGTCTAAGATATATTTCCGTCTTCGGCGGTTCTACCTAACGTGTATTCAGGTAAGCGCTTAATACATTTCTTTGATCTTCAAGCGCTTATACCACAGTATACGACAATCTATAACTTCAAAATACGTACACGTGTTCAACGAACAGTCTCAGGACATCGCCAGGGACAACAGCCGGCGGACCGTGGCGACAAACCTACCCACGGACCAAACACCCAGTGAGAGGTCTTATGTGTTTAATTACGAGACGTTCTCTAACTTAACAGGTGGGCGCCAACGCCTCTCCGCAGATAACAAGCAGGTCAGTGGCAACCCTGGCGCAGCACCGTCAGTGGCAGCCAAACAAGGAAACAGACTACAGGCAGACAACTAGAGTGAAGGACGGGGGAGTGAGAAGCAGACAGAGAGCAGCCAGATTCAAGATAAGCCTGTACAGCTGATTGACCCGTCGCCCCCAGGCAGGTCACCTGAAAGTGACGTGTTACTTCCAACGGTGGAATTACCAGCAGAAGCTGCTCCGGATCAGTGTCCTATCCAAGAGGAAGAGGGTGCCAAGGCTGTAACCGAGGTGTATAGCGAGAGTATCCTCGGCAGTGTGGATTCCCAGGCGAAGTGCCGGGGTACAGTGGTCGTGGTCACCAGTGAGAAGTTCAGAGCGTAGGAAGTAATTAGTGAATCGCCATCGTCTTCAGACGAAACATTGGAAGTGATCAAAAATAAAGGGGGAAAACGTTCCTGGAAGAAAAAAAATCGGCCCTTCTCTATTGTCCCCAGTCAAAGTCAGCCATTTGAAGAAGCAAAACGCTAAAGGTTTTCGTGTGAATGTGAGTGCAAGTGATCAAGGAGTCGAGAGCAAACACGAAGTAAAGGGAAGAAGGAAAGACACCACGGCCACCAGGGACTGTCACAGTGAGGGAAGTCCGTAAGTAAAGAGGCTTCGCGACGAGTTCTTTCTACAGGAAAGGTACGTTATTTTACTATTTTTCTCTAAATACTCTAAGATCAAAAAGGCATCATGCTTATACTGCAGTACCTAATGATATTTCTACTGGACGCTTGCTATAGCATGCTAGCGGGCCAACATACGTACGTTATCTGTCGCCACGTTTAACGTTAACCACGCTACTAGCAAGGTTCCTATTCTAGAAGCGCAGCGCATATTGAGATTACATTCGATACAAATCCTTGCCTTACAAGAAATTAAAGTGAATACGTTTAATATTGATAATTATGACACTATTGCTAATTACAATGCCGACACAAAGGCGGGTTTGTCCTTGTTAGTGCGAAGTGATTTAACCTATCGGGACTTATTTTTACATGAAAGTGGTA
>JAGDQP010045316.1:0-15628 GCA_022664845.1 Lepisma saccharinum
ATGTTAGATTTGTCGTGGTATGATCTATTGATTCAGATAAAGGTGGATTATGGTCAGTTCGGAGTCTGTACTGATTTGTGTAACCAAGTCTTTGTGTTCTAAGCTACTAGTCGATTTTATTAAATGTGTGTTGATATGTGTTATTGAAAACTGAGTTCTGTTTTATGTGTTATACTACGGAGAATTGAGTCTGAATAAAACAACAGTTTCTGCAGTACACTTGGTAATTGTTCGTCACTTGTAGATAAAGTCGGGAGGAATATTACTAGATGTGGGCTATGGTTTTGGATGCAACGCAAAAGTTACTTTAGAGTAAGCTAGAGGTAACAGGCGTGTGAGCTTGTATTGAGCACAGAAATGCTTCAAATTCAGCAGGTTTACTTTGATACATTTGTTCAACAGAAAAGTATTGGTCCACAAATTCGTAAGTAATTTTACCGAGCCATCCTGGCTGAGGTTTTCTAGAGTTTTCTTCAGTCCCACCAGGCGAATGCTGGGATGGTACCTTAACTCAAAGCCCTGCCGCTAACTTTCCCAATGTTGTCAAAAGCCTTAGGCCATAGATGTCTGTTAGGCTAAAATCAATTCAAATTCAAATTTGTAAGTAATTATACTTTCTATCGTTCTTCTGCCAGAGCTCGCTTGAGCCATGACTAGTCTCATTATCGTCAATTGTCTGGGTTTGTGGACATTAGTGCTTCTTAGGCGAAAACAACAACACTAACAAGGGAACCTTTTTTGCTGTTCAGCGAGTTTTGACTTCGGAATTGTTTTTGGACTTGGACCTTATTTGAAGCATATAGATAGCAAAAATAACACCCATAGACTCGCACTCTGTCATATATTTGTGTCCCGAATAAGTCGAGTCGTGTAATTTGAGCGACTTTTAAGCAGTAAAATCAACCTTGAAGGTGAAACTTTATTAACTAAATGAGTTATCAGATGCATTTCCGTAAGTACTTTTACGCCTACCCGTAATCGGAACACAAATTTCGCAAATTGAATGTTTTTTTTATACAAACTCCAGTTTATCATCGAAAATGAATGAAATTCCATAGAAAGTAATGCCGTAAAGGAACAAAAGTACAACTGTGGGAAAGAGGAAGAGGCAGGGGATTATAAATACATAAAAAATAATGGTTTCTAATACCTTTTAGGGGCGTAGGGCGCTTGCAATCGCTAAACCACTGATCGACTACACGGTTTCTAAGAAAGAAGCGAAGCGCTAGAGCGAGCATAGGAAAAAAGCGAGTGCACCTCATGGAGATGCGTATCAAAATTGTTCCGATGCCCAGCGGTTTCGCAATTTGGCGACTTCGGCAAGGCCTGCGGGCTCCGTTACGTTCTTAAAGTTAGTTCTTTAAAAAAAATGAATTTTACAATTATAACGTTTGTAAAAAATATGTTGTAATTATAAGTAAAATTAGAATTCGTTTGTTGAACTTTAAAAACCTAAATAATAATAACGGACTTAACATTTGTTTGCATTTATCTTTAAATAAGAGACGAAAACACGAAATGATGGGGAACAAATTGATTGAATCACTTTTTAATGAAAAATCAAAGAAAGTGAAATTTGTATAGATTGAAAAACAATTCATTATGCTTATTTTCATTTTTAGAACTTGTTAATTCACTATAATTAGTATTATTGTTTAACTGTTTCATTTAAAAGTTCAATTTCGAATATTTATAAAAATAATTAAATCAGTTGCGTTTTCTCGTGCTTACCACAGTTATTTAAAATATTTAACTTTCAAAAAATTAATAGTAAGCGCGAATGTTAAATAAGATGTTTGAAACAAATATAAGATGTGACATGACAGACGATAATTTATTTTGGTAAGTATTTTGAAAAATGTTTACTGTTCTAATTATTAATTATAATTTTAGTTTGTAATATAGTTATGATAATGTTTGTATGGTAAGGGGCATTGAAAATGTACGTAAAGGGAAAAAAAGCAGGAGAAGCGAGAGTATTGGAATTTTGTTCCGGAATTACATACTAAAGAGGAGAGGAAATGAAAAAAATGTACGTACGAAAGTAAAAATTCAAATTGAAAATAAACATGTCTTCAGTACTATTTAAAATGTCCACATTAAATAACCGTGTAGTCGATCAATGGTTTAGCGATTGCAAGCGCCCTAGCCCCCCAAAAATGTATTAGAAACCATTATTTTTATGTATTTATAATCCCCTACCCCTTACCCTTTCCCACAGTTGTATTGTTGTTCATTTACAACATTACTTTCTATGGAAATTTGTTCATTTTCGATCATAAACTGGAGTTTGGATAAAAAACATTCAATTTGCGAACTTTTTCATGGTGAAATTTGTGTTCTACACGTAAACGTACCTGCGGAAATGCATCTGATAACTCATTTAGTTAATATAAAGTTTCACCTTTAAGGTTTAATTTACTGCTTAAAAGTCGCTCAAATTACACAACTCAACTTATTCGGGACACAAATATATGACAGAGTGTGGGTCTGTGCGTGCTATTTTCGCTATCTATATGATTCAAATAAGGTCCGAAGTCAAAACTCCTGAACAGCAAAAATAGTTCCCTTGTATGTTCTAGTTAAACACAATATCCGTGCATGTTTGGTCTTCCTTTGGAACTTACCTGGAGCACGGAGAATGGTAAATAATTGGAACAGTGACTAGAAGATGACAGAGAGCACAATTCTATGGATTGTTACAAGGTAAGAACTTCAATGTCTAAATTATTTTGGACATCATTTTCGATAACCCATGATTGCATTCTGTCAAAGCTTACGAAACATAGCTGTGTGCCTAAAACAACAAGTAAACTAAAAGTAAAATAATAAAATGTTAGTGAAGTTGTTCAAATTAAAGCGAAATTGAACTTCGGTAGCTCTGTTCTATACACTTACATGAAGATAAACAATACATTAAAACATATTTCCGTAACTATTGACGCATTAAGGCAGGCAATTATACGCATAGCTTTTACTATTCCCTATATCCGGTGTAAAAATTACGTATGAAACGTATAAATTTTTTGAAAGCAACATTTGCAAGACCCTTGCATGCAAGATCAAGACTGGGTGTGCAAGACCAAGACCAGGGATACCGATGCAAGACCAAGACCAAGACTGGGTGTGCAAGACCAAGACCAAGACAAAGACCAAGACCGTAACGGGCCTGGTCTTGGTCTTGCTTTTACTCATCACGACATATCACTTACAACCTAGAAAGAAATACTGTCGGGGTAAGATACCTCTAAGGGAGAGAAGAGGGTGACGTGTATATCAGTCAATAGATCATGATTGCCAGATATATCCTTACATGGTGAGCAGCCCACACCACAATGTAGTTCGCCGGGTTGACTACCTCCAAGTTGGCAAATTTGGCATGACTATGAAGTCATTAAGAAGCAACGGGATCTTAATTTCTCGATTCGACACCCCGCAGGGGGGTGAGGGCGCGAAAAACCTCTGGACCAGCTACAACGGGCGGGAAATCAGCTAGTGTACAAATAACATTGAGAGTTTGTCTGTACGTCTATATAAGACATATATTGCACATACAAATCCAGATGATTCCACTTATTTATACCATATTTTGTGTGTTTGCTAGGTACTAGGGCAGTCATACAGGTTCAAGTATTACGACCCAGTTGTCAGCGTTGCCACCTTTTTCAAAAATTCATTTTTGTAAACTGTGTGCAAACCGTTGGAAATATTACTACCAAACTTTGCATACACATTATTCAATATAATAGAAAAATACTGTGTGTGTGTGTCCCAGTCCCCAAGCACTCCAGTGATCCGTGTTCTTAACCCATTTTAAAGTTCAATGTATACAAATGTCTTTATTTATACAATTCAACATACGTGCATTGATACACACCGAATTATGCATACATCTGCACTACCTACTGTGACAGGTAACAGAGGTACTCCAGGCTCTGTAGTTGTCAGTGTTGTGAAAAAATAATATTCCAAATTGCTTCCATACCGTTGTCTCTATCCGCACCTAACTTGGCATTTAGGTACTGGGATAGGTTATAAAAGCGCTCCATACGCCGCGGTTGTCAGTATTTGCCAACCAATTTTAAAATATGTCAGTGTTGCCAACATTTATTAACACCGTACCAACAATGGGTGGGTATATCAGCTAACTGTTAATAAAATTATCGCTGATTGAACCATTTCTAACCAAACTATGTGCAATGATGTCGCTGAAATCTTTCTCTTTTCCTGCAAGGGTTGATTTTCCTGCAAGCGTGCGTTGCTTGCTTGCTTGCGATTTGGGTGAGTAACCAATTGAAACACGTGTTTTATTGCGTGTTGTACGTGTATCACGTGTTTCAATTGGCTACTCACCCAAATCGCAAGCAACACACGCTTGCAAGAAAAGCAATCCTTAGGAAAGAAACTACAGGAAAGTAACATCACTGTTGCCAGCTTCTGTAACAAGTCTTGCGGATTTAGAATGGTTGCTGTCAGCAAGATTTGTACAGAAGCAACGAACAGCTCTGGCTTTCAAAGGACTGAAAATAACTTTTAAGTCAAGTTTTTATTTTAAAAAATACAGTAAAAGATAAATAAACTTTTTCAGCGTATTATATCATTGAAAGTAAATGCGTGGGACGATAATTCAATCCAGTGTTGGATGAAGGCCTCTCCAATGTTCTTGACAGATCTCGGTCACGTGCTATCCTCGACCATGTAGATCTTGGAAAACGCTTGATTTTATTTATCCATTTTTAATTTGGACGTCTTCTGGGTCATTCCTTTTCTGTGGGACTCTGATATAGAACATTTGTCGTCCATCTTCCATCTGTTCGCCTAGCAATATGACAAACCCACCTCTACTTCAGCTTCGCACTCTTGTTTATATCTTCTACCTTTGTTTGCGAGCGAATCCGATTTCATTTGTCTTCCTATCCCTCCCACTAATTCCTACCATGCATTGCTCTTTATATAGGTCTTAATCTTTGAGTCATTTGGGCATTGAATGTCCAAGCACCTCACGCTTTTATTTTTTAGTTATTTAAATCTTAGAAGTTAAAAAAATGAAACACGTGAAAAATTATTTGTTATTGTTTTTTTTTCACTTTTAGTAGAAGCGGGATTTTTTTCGTATATTTATCTGTTTTTAGTGTAAATTAATTGTTGATACGAACACTATGAAGTTGTTTCTCTAACGTAGTGGTGTTCGATATTTGAAACTGAATATCAAAATTAGATGTTTTTAGAATATTGATATTTTACGATATATTGAAATAACTAACTTAAATACCGAATCCAAATATCAAATGTATCGAAAATCAAGTTACAACATTTTTAAATATCGATTCGATATATCAGGAGCACCCCTACCCTACTCTGAAGTTGGTCGGTGTTCTCCTTGAATGGCAGGCAACGCAACGAAGCAACAAAGTCTCGCGGATTGCAGGTCTTTCAGGCGTTTACGGGGGAAAAAAGAGAAAAATTCAAAATTAGGTATTTTTCTGCAAGCTTAGATTTCAAAATTTATATTTTCTTTTTAGAAAAAAAGATAGCTGATTTTAGTATCATCAGGGGCATATTATACGTGTACAAAGTTTCAGGTCTATTGAAGAATGAAAAAAAAAAAATGATCATAAGATTTGAGTCAAGCAGAAAGACCAAGATTTATAAAAGCGAAGTGGTAGCTCTGTAGACAACTTTCTTTTTCCATAATGTGTACAATATGATAATCAATGTGAACAACGCAACAAAGTCACATAATATCTGTCAAGGCTCCTAGTTAACATCTCTATCAAGTGGTGTGAAAAACTGTTTATGCAAACGACATGTTAAAAAAAAACGTAGACGTGAGAAAGAAATTTAAATGATATTACCTGCCCTCCATTATGGAAGAGCATAATGTTTAATCGAGACTATAGAACGTAATAGCGGTATTTTCTTTTCATCATTCAACTTAATGACAAAAGGAAATATAATTAAAGGACAAACGGTTTGTACACAAAGGCCATTGTTGTTACAACAACTCTTTTTTTTTGTATTAAAATAATAAGCACAAATAATTCACAGATTAAACTTAAGGAATCCCCTATGCCAACCCACTGAAGTGCATATGGTATACAAATACCATAAGTAAAAAGCTGTAGCATCGCCAGATTAAACATTTCCAGAGGTCTCTGCCCCCCAAATCTAAATTTAGTATCACATTAGGTGCTAGGATGGTTTGCAGACCGAGTGCATATTGTGCAACAACACCGCTAGCGAAAGCTTTAGCCTCAGTAGTTTGAAAATGGACAGATACTTCGAGGACTTTTGAACGTAAATCTATGGAGAAACTTTGCTCTATTGTGTAGAAAAGGTTAGCTTCACTCCTTGAAGCTCAATATAGCCGGCAAACATAAGTATGGAATAAGCATTTTTTTGCCCACAATTTTTGAGAGGTAGTGGCGAACCCAGGGTTGGGTTTAGAGGAGCGGTTTTTCGCCTCCCAGTTCTTGAGAGAGAACAGGTTAATAAAAAAACGATGGTAAAACATGAATCCCTGTTCCCGTCACTGATTCTCAAAAATTGTCGGTACATTTTTCAGAGGCAGTGGTGGACCCAGGTATTCGTATTTTATATTCGTGTTTTTTTTTTATTAATCTGTTCCCTCCCAAGAACTGGGAGGCAAAGAACCGCCCCCTCTATACCTAACCCTGGGTTCGCCACTGCCTCTCAAAAATTGTGGGTACAAAATTCTAATTTTGTACCCATAATTCAAAGGTACAGTTTTTTACAGTGTAGCGAAAAAAAAATGAGGTTCCTGCATTGTAAATGCTTTGACAAGATATAGCAAGCCTACCTGGTAGCCGTGTAGGTTATGGCGTCACGTTAGCGACTCGAAGGTCCCGGGTTCGATTCCCGGCTGAGGCATGGATTTTAACTAGAACGGGACGGATAATCGTAACGGGCCGAAGTTAAAGTACCTTGAATGGCCCATAGAAAATAAAGTTACCAAAGTGTTTAACAAGATAATCAAGCATGTGTCTAGAATTTGGGTTTGAGAGGGGGGTCCAGGGGTTCTTCAAAATTTTTCTGGACATCAAATATACAGGATGTCCCTGAAATAATGGTGCCAACTTCGAGGGGGGGATTGTAGCCCAGTATTGCATCAAAACAAAAAATGTTCGTTTCAAGAAATGTCAAAACATGCGTAGATACGGAGTTACAGGTACCCAAAGTTACAGCCGCATCGTCACAAATGATGTCATGTCTACACACAACGACGTAAGCGGTGTCAGCATAGCAAAACATGTTAATGCATGATAAAACGCTGAATTTCGGTGGGGAGTCGAAATACGAGCACGAGTAATAACTGTACATTATGTAGCTCTCTTATTGATGTTACAACACACAACACATCGAAACCAGCAACGTTGTGGACTTCGGAACGATAATGCGAAGACACACGGATTGCAACCCGCTATCGGCCATCCTCACAAATGTTTTCCAGAGTCTTCGTGTATCACCACGAGAATGGTACTTCAATTAGGTCACAGCCGCTACGTTTCCCCTTCCTGTCCCCGGGAAAGTGATCGCTGAAAGACGTCATCCCTTGTATGGGACGGGCTTGAACCAAAGTAGCTAGTTCAGACAAAAAAGAAACTGAAAAGCAACAAACCGATCCAAGTAAATTTTCTTCTTGTAATATTCTTGCAAAAACAGTGATCGAATATTTGGCAACCCACCATATTAAAAAAAAAATTGCTGAAGATTGCTGTATACGATTAAATTTGGCGCTAAATAGGACTTCCCCGTACTTTCAGATTTTGACGTTTAACTGCTTCCCATCATTAGACAAAAAAAATCGGGAACTAACTGTATTTAGAAAAAAGAAGTTTCTTGGCACGGCCTTGATACACATAATAAAGGCCAATACACCATATATTTTCCAACGTTTCCCTTCTGCCTTCTTCCCACACTCTCTGTATCTTTTTTTCTTCCCCACAAAGGTCATTAGCCTAATCGTTCGGACAATCACATAGCACTAAACTAAAATATTAGCCAAGAATTCCGAGGCAGTTTTACATCCCGCGTACAAATAGTCTCTTCACGTTTCTTGTCCTAATTTGAGTTATTTGGTTGTAAATTTCACTGCTGCGGAAGACTAATGGTTAATGGAAGCTACTACTGTATATTCTTCTTCCTTTTTTATTTTCCTTAGTTGGAATGGGGAGGGGGAAGTTGCGAGGAGGTGGAGTTGCAGTTAACTAGTCAGTGATATAATACCTTGGCTTCCCGCCTTGTTTCCAAAGTATCTTCCTCGTTTTATCGACTACTCACCTGAGCTACATTGCTGGGTTAGTTTACTGACGATTATCATCCAATAATTAGTTGAAAATTCCCAAAGATTTTTCCAACATTTTAAAAAATAATTACAAACTTTAAGCATCATTGACTCGACATCTCATACAGCAAAGGTAATCTTTAGGTATATGCATGCAACGAATATCCCTGTAAGAATATGCGTATAACATCCTAGAATATCTAAATTTTCAGGATAGAGCATATTTCAAGATATTCAACGAATACCTGTAAGGTGTTTCTTCTCTCACGATATTCTCAGAACATTATAATATTCCGAAAATTCAAACTTAGAATATCCCTATGATATTCTGATTGACTGAATTAATAATTTCCTGAACGAGCTGGGGAGCTTCTAAGAACGGGACCTATATTTTTTTGGTAAAGTGGACTCCGAACCACTTCATTCAAGAGACCCAGTTTGGAATTGAATCCGTGATCACGCGCACAAAAAGCGAGTGCAGTAACCTCTCAGCCACCCCGAGGTCTTTTGATATTCTGAGAAGTATATGATAGGGATATCCTCAATGAATCCCAAATGTTCTGGAACATTGTACGTATAATGTGGATCTAAATGGGATATAAATCCTGGGATCTATGTAGGATATTAGCCTAATATAAGAGGGATAATCCTGAGAAAGCTTTAGGTAGAATAGCTGCCTACTGGATCTTTCGAATGTCAAGCCAACGCTCTACCAACTAGTCTACGACTTCTATACCGAAAATACACTTACAAGATACAGCTTCGAACACTCAACCGTGCGCAGCAAATTTACAGGCTGTGCTGGAAGTGCCCATTCTGTGATTCTTATCATATTTAAGGGGATTCCACGCTCCAACTCCCCCATTATTAACATTTTTCGAAATATTTCAAAAACTAAGCGTACTATCAAAAATGTAAGTGCATAGCGCACTAGAACTTATAAATGACTATGAAATACAATGGACAGCGATCTCGAAATCTTGTCGATTGATAAGTGCTGAGACTTCAATTAAATAATGACTCACAATATTTGAAAACGTACCACTCATCAATGGATAAGATTTCGAGATCGCTGTCCATTGTATTTCATAGTAATCTGTGAGTTCTAGTACGCTATGAACTTACATTTTTGATAGTACTATTAGATTTGAAATATTTTGAAAAATATTTAAAATGGAGGGGTTGGAGCGAGGAGCGCTCATAAGTCAGTCACAGACGGCAGGTTCGAGTTATGCAGTCGGCCATCTTGACTAAGGTTTTTAAAGGGTTTTCCTCAAATGGTACCTAGACTAAAACTCTGGTCGTTATCTTTTCCATCCTTCCCGCGCGATGAGAACTTCCCGAGAAACTTAATCCCTCAAACATGTGACAGGCCTACATTAGGCTAGAGCCTTGCCCATAGAAAATAAATAAAAATATGTAAAATACGTTTTACATTATGTACATAAACTATAAATTGCTAACTGTGTCGAGAGGCGTCGTTACATATACACCAGGAGCTGTTACTTACATTTTTGTGACCTCGAGCATTTCCTGTACTTTACAAGATAAATGACGGCACAGATGGCAGCATGTGCTTTTTTTTATATACAAGATGACTTAATATTTCGCTTAGCATTTATTCAGTTTTGGAGGTACCATTTCCTGCCCAGAAAGTAATTAAGTTTGAAAAAAGTAATAAGCTGCAGGTGGTACAAAACCATATCGGTATTTTGTGAACGTCTTTTTGTTGTATTTTATTTTGTATAGTCAGTCAATGTACGAAAAAAAAGGGGGAAAATACCCTCCAAAGATGAAAGTAAGTGGGGGCAGTTTGTGCTCGTCCAAAGAGAAAGTAGAATTCTGAAGGAGACGTGTATGTCCCTCTTTGGACGAACACTACTAACACTGTGAAGAGGCATCGGTGGAAGGTGGATCTCCAAAATAACAAAATGGTAATTATTGTCCATCTGGACCAAAGCGAGTACATTATAAGTGGGTGCACTTTATAGGAAAAGTATATTGCTACGACCGCCGCGTCACCTCACAACTGGGACTTAAAAGTTATTTTATTACCTATGAAATAATGAAATCGTAAAACGTAAAAGTTCAATTTAGTCAAGAGCAAGGCTTCTACGACAAAAGATTTTCTCCACACAATAACGTTTGGCGCTGTTATTCGAGCTACATTTTTTTTTTTTTTAACACTGAGTTGACCCACTTATCCTTTTACTCGCTTTGATTAGACTGACAAAAGAGAGAGATTCCAGTCATAATGATCGACCTCAAGTACGGTACCATCTATTACTTATTTCAAAGTAAAACTTGCATAGCTTTGCGTCTAAAAGAAACGGAGTTGAAATCACAGTTCTTTTTGCTTGTCACGCTTCAGCGTTGATCCGATTCCGTGAGAAACGAAAAAAAAAAAAAAAGGAACAGTCAACGGATATCCATGGGATGTCTACCTTGTATGACGTCCACTTGCTTCAAAGATAAAAAGGACAAATACGAAGACGGGTACGGAAAATGAAGAAGACAAAGAAGATGTTAGAAAGCTAAAAACAAAACAAAACAAAACGTCAGAGATATTAAGAAGATAAAAAGACAAAAATAAATTTCTTGAGACAAACAAAAGATAACTAAAAAAAAAGGTAAAGAGTAAGCAGACTGGTTTTAAAACAGGAAGAAATCACGCGACCATAATAAAGCAAAGTATTCGTAATCTTACAACGTCTTCCATCACTGCGACTCTTTTTAGGGGGAGGGGGAGCTGGCTGGGGTTATAGTAACCACAACATACGTAGCTAGTATACGCCCAAACCAATTTGCACATTACACCAACCAGTTATGTGCTATGGAGCTTGAACAAGGCAAAAAAGCCACATTGTGGCTTCCTTTCATTATTTTTTTTATTAATCTGTTTTCCTTCACTGTCATACGAAACCATTCTTCAAGATTAAAACACATTCTCCTTTTGACAACAAAATATATATTTAATACCAGCAGTATTATATAGAAGTTTTAAATATTCTAATTCAATAAAATATGACTGCCTAAGCCTTAGATGCCTAAAGGCCATAAATAAAATTCAAACTCAATAAAATATGAATTCAGTTGACTAAATTGGCTTACGATATTTCATCTATGCCATATTTAATCACGACCCCTTCGGCAGTTTTATTTTTTAATTCGTCTGAGAGAAAAAACAAAGGTCATTATGTTGTCATATTTACATCAAATATTGACTCTTTGTTTGTACAACCAGAGAATAAATCAACTCGAGCGTAGTGTATATCCTACTGGCTTAGCTTAAATAACTATTAATTTAAAATGAGTTTTAAAAATCTAGTAGCTAAAATCTATACTCATTGTATGCATGTACTCAAAATACTATGTCCCGAGTGATTAAGAATGATTAACAATGGACGATAGGAGAAATGAGCGGCAGATACGAAAGGCTTTACAAATACCCACCTGTAAGTTCCCATATTTGTTTTGCTTTAATTTCTTTTAAAAATCGACGGTATTACGATCGAGCTACAACTATAGTAATCACACACACACACAACTGTGCTATTTTGCCTACTTTGGTCTACGTTGACCATACGTCCCGAATTTTCGGGTTGTGTCCCGGTGTCCCGAAAATGATATTAAAAAGTCCCGAATTTCATCAAAAAGAGCGATATAATTTAATTTAATAGCAATATTGAAAGTTATTTTGGTCTTTAATGAAAATGTGTGCATTAAACAGTCGATTTATTGTACTTTAAAGATTTTTGTAGAAATCTAAATAAAAAAAAAAGTGATCATAGGCTTATAACAATTATTCAGGGGATTGAGCTTGACTTGTAAACTCATTAGATACACGTTTCTCAACCTTTTTCATGCCGCGATTCCCTTTTACCATGTCTTCTGGCCGGCAACCCCCAAAAGTATTTCTAATAAGCGGTTTCGTTTCACTTCTTATGGGTGAGTTGAAGCCTTCAGGAGGCTATTTAGCGCACACACACACTAACACACCTTTCGCGACCCCAACGTTGAGACACCCTGCATTATATATTATGTTCAGTGATCAAGCTCCTAATGATTTTAAAGATTCAAAGTTGCTGCTATTTCCTCCCCTCCAAAAAAAAATTAGACGTAGTATTTAATAAATGCAAATTAAAAACGATTTAAGGCTTGAATAAAAACTTTTTCTTAGCTTGACTTTCAGACACGCCGCAAATAAAGGGAGTGTCAGTTAGATCCCGGTAGGACGCGTCTCGAATTTTGAATGAGAAAATATGGTCACCGTAGTGTTATCTAAACTGTATTATACAGGGTGTTGAAAAACAACTCTGACAAGCCTACATCACGGGATTCCTGACATGAATATAAGAAAAAATAAGTACAGATCATCGAAGGTACTCAAATGCTTCGTTTCGGTTCTATAGATTACCGAAAAGTGTGCGTAAATAAGTTCTAGGGATTAGTAGTTTCAATACCATCAATTTTCAATACCACTAACAATAGAACTGAGGCGGAATGGTACTTTCAAAGACTTCAAATTTCCTGTATCCAAAAATGCATTTTCAAAAATTGTGCAATCGATGGGTAAGGAAGTTCTCAAAGGAAATAGGCTAGTACCTGGGTCGATATAAGGACGAATAAGACGGCTTTCCATAAGAGAATAGATGATACGTGTAAACGTAATGACTGGCATCTAATTGGGTAATGACAGTCTCGTTAACTGATAAAAAGTACACAAACGCTCCTTGAAATATGTCATTTACTCCTGTTTTGCAACTACGAGTCTTTTTTTTCCTAATCGTTCCACATAGGAAATCTATTTGAGGTATTATCTTCCCGCAAACGAATTATTATTATTTGCTGCAAGGTAGTCCCATCTATTTTTACTTCAGAAAATTTCTGAGAATCCTCTACTTCGTTTGGAGAAATCCTTGCGCATCCATTGCAGGTTTGGAATATCCATCTTTTAGGTAGAGCAGGATTCAAGTCTCTGACGGTACCATGCCGCCTCACTTCTACTGTTAATGACATTGGAAATAAGTTCTAAAGTTCATTTCCCACGCTTTCGGCAGCTTATAGCACTGAAACGAAGCATTTGGGTACCCTTGATTGTCTATACTCTTTTTTTATTTTCATGTCAGGAATCTCATGAGCTGGTTTTGTCGGTGTTATTTGGAAACACCCTGTATTAACACAAAACCGCTGCTAGAGTAACATCGCCTATTTTTTGACTGTGATTGAAAACTTGGTAGCTAAATCAAACAAATTATAGCAGTTATTTTCAGTGTAAAACTATGGTTTCCTAAAAGCAGTGCTAAAGTACGTTAAAGAGTTAGCATTTAGGCTTCGTCAGAGTTGAAGAAAAGCGAAAGCAAATTACACTTAAATATGTTATATAAATAAAACTAGACGGTCAAATCGGAGGCGCTCGTCTATCCTCAATACAACTGATTTAATACCATTTAAAACAGTTTCAACAACGAGCTGGTAGTAAAATAGAAAAGGAAGACAAATACCGAAAAGTACATATTAAAAGAAGAAGAATTTGAAATGTGGATAATGAATAGTTTAATAGATAATGGCTGGAACTTAAAATCAGCAACAAAAATGGCTTCTATTCGCGAAAAAATAGACTTTGAAGTTTTAAAAGTGGTGGCAAGCAAGGATGTTCTAATAGAGGATTTGCTTATAGCGATCTCATGTCCAGAAAAAGCGTGAATAAAAAAAAAAAAACGAAAAACAAATGAACATCGTCCAAGGAGACGTTCCTGATTTGTTAACAGATAACTACAGAGTTTGCTGCCATCTTTGTTAGCCGCAAACGATGTTTTTGGTTGGAGTAAGTGTGCTAACTAGGCGGGACTAAGCTGTGACGTTTGGCTTCATGTTCTTGGTGAAATCGCATATCCTTTATTAGAACATCCATGATGGCAAGTAACTATCCCATCCAATATAATCTCAATACCAGTTTCATGTAGAAGTTGGCATGGTGGAGTACTAATTAGGTCACTTAATCAGAAAGCCAAAGCGTAGTGGTTCAAGTCCCAGTCTAGGAATATTTACTTTTTCAGTTTGCAGTTTGTAAGGAACACGCAAAAAGAAATGTTCGATTAACACTGTAGATTTAACTGCATACCGAATTTAACACTGGCTCTGTGCTAAAAGTGTACTCACCAATGGCTCCGGATCATCTCAGTTGCAGTTAGACAAAAGTGGAGTCAGCCTCGAACCCTGTGTTCATATTCAATTAACAGCTAGTTATTATTATTATTTTTTAAGTTTTTCGTCTTTATCTCGCCCTCACTTTAACTTTTTCCTTATCTTTACATTTCCGATTTGCCTTCATCCTCATTCAACCAGATTTCTGTGTGTTCGTTTCCATCCTCACCCTTGCACTACAACTCGGTCCTCACTGTCACGCGTTATGGTGTTACGTCAGGTTTACGTCAGTTCTTATGAAGGCGGATCCCATTAGGAGGATTATAAATTGGCACACGAAATGTTAGAATAATACTAAAGACAAGAACTACAAAGTTTTCTTTGTAGCCATGAACAGAGTTGGGAAAAAGATCAATATTTTGTATTTTGTGGGGACCACTTGAGTAAGTAGGGGACTTCGGCCCGTCTCAATTGTCAAAGTGTAGGAACGAAAGAACTATATGAGGAGTTCAGAAGCCGAGGAATCGACATATAATTTACCCCCATACAATTAATTTTATGCGACCTGAGCCTTAGATGCCTAAAAGCCATAAATACAATTCAATTAATTTCATCTTATGGACATGTAATTATGATGAGCAATGTGCTTAGTCCATAGTATCAACGTTCATCCTTACAACTGAAGAACGGTCGGACCAGCTGAGAAACTTGAAGCCTTTGTGTATACTTAAATCAGGACGGATCTTAAATGAAATATAATGTAGGAATTTACATATTTTTTGTCGATAAACGGGCTGTTAGAAAATGGGCTGTTGGACTAAAGAATTTTCAGCTAAGTATACTGTCTTGAAAATAAAATATTTGTCGTTTGTTATCTGTCTCTACGACGCGACGTATAAAATGCCAGATGAATTGAGTTTGAACCGTTACCGTTACCTGTCAGACTTGATAGTTTCCAAGAATATATGGTTCTCTGTATGTACAAAGGCTTAACGGTTCCTTTTCACGCTCCCTCACCACTTTTTTCGTTTTTAGAAAATGTATGAAAAGACGAAAGACAATGTTAAACTTTTGGAAAGTAGACCCATTGGTGCTTATGGAACTCTATGATATGAAGTTAAAACATGTTTTAAAGAATTCATTTTTAATAGAGAAATTTGACAGCCAGCGAATTAT
>JAGDQP010045318.1:0-15628 GCA_022664845.1 Lepisma saccharinum
CTATTGGCAAAATAATGTATTACTTTTTACTACACCAGATATATATACTGCTACTGCTACTGCTCCCACGCTGACCAGACGGGTTGGGATATATATATATATATTCAATTATGTAGTTTTAGTGACAAGTTTTGTGTGATTGCCCACCAGAAGTTAGTTGAAAATGCGGTGGTGTTATTCTTTATTAAACCTCCCTATAAAACCATTATTGCGATCCTTTCCCAGGACTTGTTAATTCCCAGTTTTCTTGCCAGATGCGATAGGCGAGCGTTAGGCCAGCGTTCCCGAGGTTCTCGTTTCGAATCCGATTGAGCCATAGATGTTCGTGACAGTTTTCTTTAAGTTCTGTGCGGAAATCATAAAATTAGTATATAATGCTTATAAAACTACATGTTCTAACTCTTTTAACTTCAATTTTTTTTAGCCTTTAAGCATATTTGGCTCAGGTATATTTGTGTACCGGATGCACCTGATCTTTAAAGAATTCTAATATTCTTTGTGTGTGCCAGTTCAACGTTTGAATACTTATTAAAAATCAATGTTTGGAGCAAAGTAAATAATGAGCTTATACTGATGTCTAAGAATAATTATCAGAGACAGAGAAATATAGGTTTTCTTTATCCTTATAGATTTCTTAATTAGTTCTTTTATAAATGCCTATTTTAATTGATTCTGTAATTCTTTCTTTAATTTGTATTGAGATTTTCGTTTAACACAGCTGAAACTCTGCAAGAGGAGGAATAAAGGGAATTGGAAGCTATCGAAATGTGGATGTGTGGACGAAATGTAAACGGGAATAATAATAAAGCTATTTATAGACATACTTTCTTAAACAATTCGTACTAAAAAGTAAAAATTAATTTTGTTTATGCATGACGGAAAAGAAAGGAATGGGGCGCGCTCTTATATATAGCTGCTTTATTAATTCTTCAACTGGCGCGCCCCACGTTTTTCTTTTTAGTCATGCATAAACAAAATTATTCTTTAGTTTTTAGTATGAATTGTTTAAGAAAATATGTCTTTAAAAATCTTTTTAGAGACATTTCTTTAGTGTTCAGATTGGTTCGTGCTGTCCTCAAATCTTGCAACCTTAATTTAAATAATTTCCTGACGTAATACAATAATGACAATTTGAACAACGACGAAAGTCGGGTGGCAATACAAATATTCCATTGCTACTTTGATATCTTTCTGTATATTTTTTAAATATGGACTTCTTTATCCTAAAATAAATACTAGCCTGCAAACATGTGGAGTTTGACTGATTGCAGAAAACTTTAGGATTCGGGTCACAAAGCATAAACTTCAGGAAAAATATTCGAACCCGGAAATAACTCCAAAAAAAATAATAAAACATTTTAAAGACATGTTTTTGATAAACAATTCCTACGTAAAAGTAAAAAATAATTTAGTTTATCCATAACTAAAATGAAAAGCATGTGGCACGCAAAGTTCAAGAATTTATAAAGTGGCTTTACGATAAAGAAAACCCGATGCTTTTCTTTTAGACATGCATAAACAAAATTATCTTTCATTTTTTAGAACGAATTGTTTAAGAAAAATAATCAAAAACTAACATTTTAACTATTTAATAACATTGAAATAATGTTAGCTGCTCCGAAATAGCAAAAAAAAAAAAAAAAAAAAACCTTTTGTTTTTTCAAAGTAGCACAAGAAATTGGGGGAAACGTTTTCTCCTGCTTTTCTTACCGGCGTTCAATGTTTCCGTTTTTACAAAAAAAAAAAGACACACACAGGAATGCACACTATTCCCTGCAAAGTACATAATGCATCTCAATAGAGCTTTCCCCAAAAGCTAACATCCGGAAAGTAGTAGCCGTTCGCGACCTCTCGGGCGCATTCGGCCGTTCCTCAAATGCTGTCGGCAGACGCTTCTGTTTAACTGCTGCCAGCTGCCATAGAAGAAGAAGAAGAAAATTGATAAAACTTGGTTAAGGAAAGTTTTCTTTTAATTTTATTTCTTGTAAAAGTGATGTGATCAAATCACGGTGGATTAAGAAATTATAAAAAAGGTAAGTAAAAACTAAAATGTTGATATACTAGTTGTTCGCTATTATTAAGAGCCATACTTAAAAAGATATACTCAAAGGGGTAGCAAGACACCTTCATAAGATATGTACAAGGGTGTAAATTGATTTTCTCGTCGTTTTATGTTACTTCAAATGCGAAGATGATAGAGTAATGGAAAATTAAATGGAGATGAGAGTGCAAGGTCCTAATGTACAAGTGTGAGTCTTTGTATTCACATCAACACTTATTTTCCATCATAATTTGTTTTCTTACCCCCAACTCGATATGGCGTTACTATAATAGTGACGTACCAGTTTTAAAATCACTAAAACCAAACCAAAATCAATTAAAACACACACATTACGTGTTCATGGGAGGCGAGCGGTTTATGCAATTGTTTTCTTGAACTTTTTTTTTTTTTTTAGATTATCTTAAAGTAGTGACCATACAAACGTGGAGGTCAGGTGCGGTCATGTATCATTACAAAATATAGTTTTATATGTTCACATTTATTATTAATAATTCCTTATTTTCCTTTTTCGTAAATTATCTTAAATTACTGAACATATGAACGTGGAGGTTAGGTAAAGTTATGTGCGGTCATGTATCTTTACAAAATTTATTTTGACACATATTCACACTTACCTTCATCACACAGGCGTGTTAACTCTCCAAATTTCCATTAGAAAGTCGTGTACAATTGTTTCGGATCCCTTTTCCTTTCCGTACATAAATACTCTGCTAAATAACCTTCAAAATGCACTTTCCCCCTTCATTTCCATACGATTCAATAACAATAACGCAAGAACTGTCATAATCATCACAAAGACACACTATTTCAACACTGCCTTCCACAGGCAAAATAGTTCCTTCCGCCACAACATGCAGTGCGTCCTAAAACATCTTAAAAACACACTACAACAATATTATTATTAACTAATAATGTTACCCATATTACTATTTTTTTCCCGATTACTCACAACCATCACACAATTATCTCAATTCATCCTGTAAATTTCTAAAAATTGGTACGTCACTACTATAGTTAACCCCTTGATTTTATTAGAGTTGCCAAAACTGAAGGGTGTAGATAACTGGTCCACCTATATAAGAACACATATATTTTCAAAACTCGAACCAACCTTTCAGCAAGTACTCTAGCCTACTGGTACATCTATTACAATATATTTTTCTCTTCGTTTTATTATTCACACTCACTTTCTCTCTTTTTCGTTCTCTGGATATATTAAGATTACATTCGGTATATACAGGAGTAGCAGTCTTTTGTTAGCTACGTGGTTCATATAAAACTTACGTTTGAAATATTCACAGCTTGTTAGTTTATGTAAAATGATTAATTTATTTTTATCCTAAATTTATGTTTGTATCTTAAATATAACTTACGCGTGTTTCCAAATAGTTTCGTCTTCTTCCAACGTACTGTTATGAACTTCTTAGCAGCTGTTTCTTATCTATGAAAGGCTTAATTTGAATGTTTCCTGAAGTCACATGACATTTCATTCAATCCGTATTGTGCCTGCTAATTGGCTGTCAGTGTTATATGACAGAAATGAGTTTTTTTTTTCAATTGTGCGGCAGTCCATTTCACGTTTCTCGTTTTGGTCTACGAGTAAATTTGCTTGGTGAGTGTAACGATTTTACATATTTAAGAAGTTACTGTAAATTATAATCAGCTTCTGATGTGTTTCTGAAGATGTTACCACTACTACTAATAATAAATTTTATTGCAGAAACAAATGAAAACATCTGATGTAGGCTGTTACAATCGTCAGATATACATTAACAGAAATAAAAGGTTAAAAAGTTAGGGTTATATACATATTGCATAATAGTCCACCATATGTAAACAAAGATGGTTGTATCAGTAACATAAATATTCTACCTATGAATTTTGATTGCAAAGAATTCATCCACACTATATATGCAATTATTAATAAGTAATTTCTGTACGTTTTGTTAAACACCAAAAATGGAACTTCTCTTAAAGACAATGGAAGAAAATTGTAAGATTTAACTGATATATAGTAAAAGTTTTTTTTTGTGTCTTACTATAGACTGATTCCGTTTCAAATCGTCCATGCAAGAGTAGTCCCCATCATGGTCTCAGATTTCATTCGTATTTTTTACATTGGATCTACATGCAAAATTATTAGACCCATATTTTTTTTGTTAGTTTCCAAAATAATTTTTCCTTCGATTTATAGTTTTTCAAAATGGCCGGTCAGCATGAGTAGTTCGAAAAACCAAAAGTTTATTATTTAGAAACTAATGTACTTAGTAGCATAAGTTTAACTGTAGGAACAAAACAAAGTAGTGTGCTTTAGTGAAGGGTAAAAATTCCTCTGATGATCCAATAGGAATCGCACAATTAACTCGCAACATTGCTAGCTTTTAAGATTTTTTTTCTAACCTCGGCAGCAATGAGTCATATGACCATTTGCTTCCACCATCATAATCACCTCTATAAGGTCTTTTAAAACTGTAAAGGATTTGAGTTTCTAATCATTACGTCTTAAGTTACAGCGT
Source organism: Lepisma saccharinum (assembly GCA_022664845.1). Taxonomy (NCBI): domain Eukaryota; kingdom Metazoa; phylum Arthropoda; class Insecta; order Zygentoma; family Lepismatidae; genus Lepisma; species Lepisma saccharinum. Next base: position 4,579 of record JAGDQP010045318.1, read on the forward strand.
CATGAAAAGCTGAAAAATTCATTAAGTCGCCATGTTTGGGCGCCATTTTCTCAGAAAACCCACCTTTTAAAAATTGAATTTTTTACTAGTATTCGAGAAGTGCTTGAACATTAATATCATCTTTACTGTTTGTGCGGCCCGAACCCCTAACCTTCGCAATTGATTATTGAAATTTCGATTTTTGTTCTCGCGACACCATGATTTTCTGGTGATTATAAATGGACAAGACCGTATATACAAACTTGGCACCCGTAAGTAACACGAAAATGATCCAAAAAAGAAGAAGAAAAGAATGTGTTCTGCTAACAAAATACCTGTGACATAGAACGAAGGCAGTGTTGCCATGCCATCACAAAGTTATAGTTTTTCAAATAACACTATGTTTACTTTTGTTACGGAAACATACTGCAGGCTTAGTGCAAGCCAATGATATACACATGAGATATCAGTGGTGCTAACTTATGGAGCTATAAAGGGTAAAAGTCCAAACAAGGGACCAATACAGCGAAACCACAAAAGGATGAACTGAAAATTATGTAGACAGTAGAAAAGTATGTTCGTTGTATTTTATTCTCTTGGATATACTGAAAGACACATAGTATAAGAGTAGTATCGATAACGCTAATAAATACGTTACAATAAGCAAACGATAAATATCAAACTCTAATTGTGAACACATTATTAGTTAATTATAATTTAGATATTTATAATTTAAATTAGAATTATTAACACAGACGTAATAATTTTAAAAAAAATGCATCAAGACAGTGTTTTCAAGATTTACATGTGTTTCATCACATAAATATTGTCTGTTAATGAAAGACTATAACTGATTCAAATAATATACCAGAATGGCTTAAAACAGGGTGTTCAAATATTTATATTATCATTACTTCAATAAGGATACAGCGGATGAATAATGATTTAAAGAAAGAAAAAAACTTTCATGCAACTTGTCGCAGATATTTAATTCTTGAACCAAGGTAGGGTCACAAAAGTCTAGAAAATTGTCATCGGTCTATGACTATTCCAGGGGCTCCACAGAACATGAGTACGATGTTCACATACCCATCAGTCATGTAACGAACTTCTTACTGTGGTTGTTGATGAAATATATGTCATTTCCTGAACAAGTTTGAACTTGCTGGGCAGAGTTGTAGTTCAAACAATTGCCTGGCCTGATACTGCTTTTGCCATACATACACCTCTTCAGATTAGGTAAAGTTAGGTTAGTTTGCTTTAGTATTGTTAAAATAAACTTATGTTATCCTTCGTAGACATAGTTTCACAAGTAGGAATTCAAGTCTGTAATTGTCGTCTGTTTTAAATTTTTGTTTAATTTCTTTTTATTACGGGGGCATGGGGGGTGAAGTACCCCCATAATTTTTAAACCAGTAGGTTTTATATTGATGTAGCACTAATTATTGTTTTCTGTTATTGGTATATTTTTATGGATAGGGTGAAATTGTGATCTGTTAGTACTTTTGGAGATTATTATTTTTGTCATATTTCAGGTTACTGCACTACTTCAGCAAACGGTTCTCAAATATATCAACGGTCCACTAGTTTTCCCATTTTTGCGCAAATTTTCATGTAGTTGGCTTACATTGAGTTATTTTAGGTTAGGTAAGGTATACAACGGAACTAGGTTTGCGAAAAAAAACAAGAAACAACCACATTGGTTAGCCTGTAACCGCCACTCAGAAACTAGTTACCAAAAGGAAAACTTGAACATCCACGTGAATAATCTATTCCACCTGTAAAATTTTCCATTTTTTGAGGACCGTCTGCTAAAGTAAACTCCAGGTTACTAGTCCACCATCCAGAGGGCAAGTTTCCAGTGAACTGACTCCCAAGTATTGGGTTTTCTTATTAATATGTTGAAGAAACAACATATTAATATAGGAGCTCACTCCTGGAGAGTCAGTTACCTCGGAACTTGCCCTCTGGGTGGTGGACCAGTTATCTACACCCTTGAACAAAAAGTATTTGAGGATATTTTTTCTCTCTGAATTTTACCATTTGATTTTTTTTAACTTTTGATATTCATTACCGTACTGCTCTTCGATGCTACAACCATTTCCTCTGTAGTAATGTTGAGCGTAGGCAGGGTAGGTTAGTTAGTTAGGTTTTTTTTTTTTTTTTTTTTCACTTTAGTGGTGCCATTATGTTTTTACTAAAGATCTGGAAATTTTTCAGGAAAAAAGAAGTAAGAAATGTTGTTTTGGAGTTCTTATGTGATCTTTAGGTGTGTAAGGTTGGGAGTATATATTATGTTTAAAACGAGAAATTATATGTAGAAGTTCGTACTGTCTGCAAGATGCGGAAGGTTTCGATGCGTGAGGAGCATGGCGAATCGGTGCGTTGAGCGTTACTGAATTATATAAGAATAATGAAGAGGATTTATTGAATTTCTGTGAGGCGCACGGATTACTGAATTTGAGGACAGTGCAGAAAGTGTGGGAAGGAAGTGAAAATCAACAAGCGTAGGGGAACTTATCGTTTCCGTTGTAATGCAAGAGTACGGGGTGCAACATGAATGTGGGAAAAGACGGCAACGAAGGGAACATTTCTAAATGTCAGTGTTACCTGTGGAGAAAGTGTTGTGGTGCCTTCTTAAACGAGACAAACAGGCGTTCGTAGAGCATGAACTGAAGTTGTCCTCTGCAGCAGTGGTTGATTGGAGTAGTTACTGTAGAGAAGTGTGTGTTGACTGGGCGATAAGGAAGTCAACGAACATCGGTGGTCCTGGAAAAGTCGTTGAAATAGACGAAGCTAAATTTGGGAAAAGGAAGTTCAATAGAGGCCGACGAGTGGACGGTCAGTGGGTATTTTGTGGCGTGAAACGTGGTCCGGAGGGAAAGTTTTTTGTGTTGCCAGTACCGAGAAGAGACAAAGGAACGTTACTTAACATCATAAGGGATCAAATATTACCGGGAACAACAATCATCTCAGACTGCTTTAAGTCGTATGACTATCTCAATGATGTGGCACCTTCGAGTGAACCACAGTCTAGAATTTGTATGCACGGAAGCTAGTGGAGAAGTACACGAGAAAGATTTTAGATAGGGAACAGATGTCCGTCCACACCCAGGGAATCGAGAGTCGTTGGCGAAATATACGGTACTGCATACTTCTGATGGGAAAATAATCTGCACACTTCGAAGGTTATTTGGCAGAATATTTGTTTAAAGAGAGGAGGTCATATCATCAGCTCGTGAATTTCCTCCTGGAAGAAGCGGAACTGTACAAGCCGAAGTTCTGAAGGTAAGTGAAAGTTAACGTAACTTAACCTTTTTTAATGCTTTTTCCAACAATTTTTAATATTTTAAGTGCTTTTTTGTAGGTTTGAAACTGGAGGAACACCTCTAAAGTTAAGTCATTTTTTTAATAGCTACTTAGTATGAATGTACCAGTAACGGACTACTTGCTATAAATGTGTTTGAAATGAGCCTCAGAAAGTAGATGTATTATTGGGCAGATTTTGCTAAAATAAAGCAAGGTTTCAAATTCTACCGAAACGTTTCTTTTCTTTCTACTCTAATATGACTAAAGTACAAATTTCCGTGTATGTGTCGGGGTCTGTGGATGTTGTTGCTCCGTGTGACTTAGATAAGAATGGGCGTAAGTTTAATATCAAAATATACAAGTAATCTGAAATTCATACTAAGCAATACTAATTCAGGTTATTAATTATACACAAATAAATAGATTCCTGCATTAAATATAGATCAGACTCACTATTATTATTGTAAAGCTTCGTGGCTCTCCTTAGGTAGCTACATTTGAAAAGCGTGGGTCTAGTAATGGGCCACACCGGCCCACTACTGGGGAAACAAAAAAAAAAATGCTTTTAGGAGAAAAAAATAAAGGCAACAGAAATATCCTGCGAATTTAACTTGGTTGCATTCAATGGGCTGAACGTTCAGTGAGCCTTTTGCGGTTGGAAATCCCTCGGATGACAAGAACCTTGTAGAGCTCAACGAACAGTTGAATATTGTAAAGCTATCCGTACTTCTATTGGTATTGTCGATGTATGTTTACCAGTAAGGGGAATGTTTCTTCTTTAAAAGATTTATTGCGTTGTTTTAAAGTCATCTCTACACATATGACCATCATTTAATAATTTCTATACGTCCAACGAAAGAATTCTCTTTCGCCTTCAGCTGCTTCTTGGCATCCAACTTCCGACTCACAGTAATCGTGAGGTTTCTTGGCTCAAAAAAATAACGCTCACAATAAGCCTTTCCGGCTGTGGTATTCAAAGAAAAAAATTACTGAGCGGTTCACGAGTAGCTCACCACGTTGAATCCAACACTAGATTTTTTAGTTCTTAATCCATAGGATCTAGTTGTAGACCGTGTTTTCAGCTTTGTATTGCTAGGTGCTCCACTACTGGGTTTCATTGTTTCAGACATGCGTAATCAATTGGCTCTTCCCCCTTTTATTCAATTGTATTTTAAAAAGAACGACTTACTGATCATTTTTTTTAATAGAATCTGTTTATTGCTGATATCACGTTTCTAATCCATTAGAGAGGAAGAAAATATTCCACAGTTACAGTCTTTCGAAGCGTATTGTATCTTATTTTTCTTTCTTTTGGGTAAATTTCGGAAGTGGGTAATGCATTGTGAAAGACGTGGGGAAGAAATTCTATATGTGCAAGAGATTGTGGTACGAAAATAAAGATACTTGACCATTAAGTTCTAAATAAAATACCAGCATAATTATAGACCTAGGTACAAGAGACATTCTCAACGGTGGAAGATACAAAGCCATTTTTTTTTTACCTGTGAAGTACCGCCTTAGTAAAGAACGTGCCCCGTGTCTTTGTTCCCAGCGTTGTCGTACTTCAATAGCCCCTCTTTGTCCGGCAACCAGGTACTCATAGAGAAACCTAACTGTGCTGTTCAGAAATAAGAAGGAGGGGTCTGTAAGGGATTTAAAAGGAGAGAGAAGGAGAAGTCCATTCCTGTCATTTAAAGTTTGGCAGGATCATTTGTTTCTCTTCAGCAGCTGAACACTGGGTAAGAAATGATGATTTATTGTAACTGAAGCGGTTTGTCTTTTAGATCAGAAAAGATCTCCGAAGAAAGACGACAAACTATAAATTGAAATATCTTCTATATTAGTTAACTTACATAGATATGAACAATAATATGACGTGCCGTCATCAGGGTTGACTATGGTCATTCCACTTGGAAAATATTCTAACATGGAATTATAAAGCCCGGAACAAAACTTATGTAGATATAACTGTACCACTAGGATCAGTGGTTTGTAAATTAAAGTTATATGTAATTTAGAGAGATTGCCAGTAGTGCTTGAAGTGGGAACAAATTAAAGATGCTGCATATTTTGGTGAAGCAAATTTCCACCAAAAAGTCTCTTTGGTAAATGTTTGATAGAATTACCCTTGGAATGTGAAATGTTTCTCTTGGCAGTTATGAATGTTAATTTCAGTGTAGGGTGGTATTGTTTATATAGGTGTTCATTGGTGGCAGGTATTGCCCAGGTATAAATTCAGCGCCACCTTTCTCGTTCTTTTTTTTTTCTGTGTGGTTCAAGGGCTTTGGGATTATTAACAACAATAGAATTCTTCGTCATTGTGACCGCTCGTTAGTGCATGTACTTGTATTATTGTCAGTGTTGTAGTACTGAGATTGGAAGTCCTATATAAATATTTATTATTTTATGATAATATTTAAGTGTGTTAATAGAGCTTAAGGTAGAAAAGAGATAAACAAATAATTGAATTCAAATCGTGGTTATTTTTCAGCTGGCCAACAGTTGGTTAGCAAAGAAATGTTAGACTAAAACAAAACGTTATATTCTGTACTTTAGTACCCCCACACTTTTGCCGTATTTTAAACACACCACTCCACTACTCATTCTCGAGTTAGCAATACAACTTCCTTTATGATTTGTAAGGGGGTGAGGTCGCGCGTGTTTCCTTTCATCTCTTTAGATGAAAAGGCCGGTACTTTCGAAACACGTGCTCGTTAATTTCAGGGGCTTGTATGTCCTTCGGAAGGAAGCGTATTATCCATAATAGAAACCGATTTCCAATGATCACGTATTCATCTTTTGAGATAATACCAAAAGTTGCAAGGTTAGTTGAGCCTGAGTTTAATTGAGATTCCTGCCATCATCTTTTCAGTTGGATACTAGTTATTATCTATGTTATTATCCCAACAACTACGAAAACAATAGCAATTCTTTCTTAGTTTTAAATAAGTATCCGATTTTTTCGGAAATTACAATCAATTACTGCCACAATATTACATTAAGTATCTTAAAACGTTATTAGTAAAGCAACTTGATGTTGATCCAGTCATACAGATAAACTCGGATAATAAAGGAACTCACAACTTATCAAACTACATCATTAAGCAAAAACATGTATGGATGTAACGTTTGCTATCGAGTTTTCAAGGTGTCCCTTCTTTTTTTTTTTTTTCAGATTATCTAATAAAATGCCATTTAAAGTTAAATGACTTTTATAGTACTTAACCGTCACAACAGTGAATGAGTTATTTACATGTATTTGGTTTACAGGTCTTTCGTGTTCAATTTACTACTCTTCTATAACAGTTTTATTGTAAATGACCCTGAATTGTTGTTGTTCGTGATAGAGTAATCCCTTATTAATCTTCTTAAATGTGATAAGAAATGATACGACTTTTCTTTTGATAAGTTATACATTCAAGTAGTGCTTTTTACAGACGAATGCCGTCTGAGCGATCGTAGAACTATGATTTCTGTCAGCAGTTCACTGTGAGTATTTTTCTTTCTTTTTTTTTTTCACGAAAAAAATTAAAATTAAAAAAAAAACATGTTACGTGCATCTACACATTCTTTTATTTCATGAAAATCAATCAAGAGAGTGACAGCTTTCATGTTTTCAGTCTGTTCCACAGAGAGCGCTCTGTGAAATACACCGTCTTCATGTCCATGCAAATGCAGAATGTAAATATGGTGTATTTCCGATCATGCAAACATGTGTGGCTAGTGTTGGATTTTTTCTGTGATTTTTTGGAAAAAAACTGGTTCTTTTTCATTTTTTTTTTTCAAAATGTCGTTTTTGTTTTCACATCAATTATTTCATGCTTTCACTGCAGGTAACCAATGTAATCAGCAGGATTGAATCAGCCCTCACACAATCATCCCAATTTACTATTGCTTTGTTTTCCTGCAGGCTTAGGAGACAATTGAAGGGATTATTTATGCATTCACTGCTACATTGCTATGCTTCCTATATGTTCACCCTGACAAACTTAAGAAATAAACTAAGGACATACGGACTGAAGTTATTTGATATAGTTTGTAATAAAATACTAATAAACCTCCAGGGAACTGAAGACATATTTTGAATTTAAGTTCCTAGACATAATACAACTTCGAGGACACCTTTACTGTCAATTGAAAAACTATGAATTCTTACCGAAATATGCTCTCATCCCGTATACAATACATTAATTTCTAATTACAATATTATTCAAGAAAGATATATATATATATATATATATATATATATTATCGTAATTGCCATTCGCAAAAAATCAATTATCTGTAGCTCAAAATACCGGGAAATAACCTGCTTGTATTCAAGGGTAGAATTATATGTTTGCGTTTACTAGTACATTGTGTTTCACTATAAAAACACGGGGGCTTTGCTCTCTCATGCTCCGGGCTACACCCTCGCCCCATACTGTAAAAATATATACAGATACAGACAGTGTAACAAAACTGTTTTATGTTATTTTTATATATATATATATATATATATATATATATGTATATATATATATCCCTTCGGGGAGAGGCCGAATAGTGGATTGAATATGGCTGTGATTTATTATTATTATTATATATATATGTATATATTTAAAAAGAGTTATATAAATCCATAATCAATACTCTCGTAAACATAACAGTATGCAAGTTTGGTATAAATCAATGCGGATACGCCCATCGGTAACAAATAAGATATCTAGATTTTTAACCGTTTGGCAACCCTCAATAACTACGGCGCCTGGAGTGCATGTATGATCTGTCTTAGTACCTAACGAACATATATGTCAAATTTAGTGTAAATTAATTCACACGTGTAGATTTGTATTAATAAATACGTTTCTATAAGTTGAATTTTAAAATAGGCTGGCAACACTGACAACTGGGGACGTGAGATCGGGAACACCCAAAACTGTTGAATTGAATGATGATGTGGCAGATACGGCATGGAAGAAATTTTAAAAAAAGTGATTTTTTTTTAAAAAAGTTGGCAGCACTGAGAACTGTGCAACCCAGAATATCTAACATATACCAAAAAATATTTGTAATCTGGGATTTAATTTATGTTGTATTTCTTCTTAATTATTTAAATAAAAGTAATTCTTACTTAGAGAGACGTTAGCAGAATTACAAATTGCTGCCTTGAAAAAAAAAAAACTAAATATATAAATAAAAAAACGAAAACACTACCTTCGAACAACAAGCGTACTATCATCAATTTCACTATAAAGTGCATGTGGATATCTTCCAGACGAACGAGATGTACTGCACTGAACTCTATTGAAAGGAATCGCTGAACAAAACAAAATCGATGAAAATAATCGCGCAACGGGAATAAAGAAAATCAACTATAATTCACACAAACATATACTCTGCTCAGTATATTACTGACCCAGAAACATCTTTTAATGAACTAGCACCCGGCACGTATGTCGGGTTGGTACCTAAACTAAAAGCCTACTTCCATACCGCAGTCATATCCAGGAGGGGCAACTCATGACTAATGAAGAGCAAACAGCAACAATTACGCATCAGGAGAATTCTCAACGGCGATACCAGGTAGTACCTACTCCTTGCGTCCCGAAATATATAAACAAGAATAATTAAATGTACCAACCTCGTACATATTAAACCTCCGGGTGAAAACCTTATTCTTAGCCCATTCCAAATCTTACCCAACCAACTCGATAAATGATTCCGGGTTCTCCGATGATGATGGCTGTTCTATCCAAAGGTAGGTCCCTGAGCAATGTAAATTGACAGTGGTTTGTCATTGACTTCCATCCGAGGATCTAGAGGTCACTAAATACACTATGGAAGGTTAAAAGTGGGCTCAGATCATAAAATCATATTGAAGGAAAATAACCCAAATCTCTATATAAAATTGAAAGTGAGTATGTTTGCATGAGCATCACGCAAAAAGTGCTTGACCGATTGGAATGATCAGACACTGGACCGAACTATGAAGTTATCATGTAACTTTGATTCTAAAATTAGTAATGTTCAGAGATAATCGGCAATCTAATTGTCCATTGAATTCCAATGTCGGTGATAACAATAATGGAAAATTTTAAAGCAAGCTACGCGGCAACCCACACTACAATGTTGTTCGACGCGTTGTCTACCTCTGAGTGGTCAGATTTGGCATGAATGTGAATTCATTTACAACAGCTATCTTAGGTAACACCCCTAGGGAGAGATAGGATTGGGAAGGGGGGGGGGGCATGTAAAAATACAGTGGAACCTCGATATATCGAACTTCAAGGGGAACGAGAAAACTTCGAATTATCGAGGTTTATTAATATAAACCACTATATTTCGAAGCAACTTCGATATATATAGGTTTTCCTATGAAAAATTCGATATATAGAGGTGTGATGCCAAGCCAAGCAAAGAGGTCTTCAAGGAGTTCGATATATCCAGTTTCCACTGTAATAGAAAACTACCTATATTAGTGTCGAATCCATAGTTTTCGGGGTCGCTGTGATCAATAACCTTCCCCATCGGCATGGAGGGAGTTACAACATATTTTATACACCCCGCACCAACGGGCTGGCAAATGAGCTAGTAAACACTAAATTGATTAAAGCTAAGACTAATGATAAATATTCAATAATTGCAAAATCTTAAAGTTTGGTGCATTTCAAAACATTAATCTCAAGAAGCTTACATATACAACTGCACGGAGAATTTAAAACTTTAAACTACATCGTTATTAGTCTTATGAACGAATAAACAGTTAATGTTATTTTAACGATACAAAACACTAAGCCTGTTATTTCACCTTTGAATTACTTTCTTTGAGTATACCAGAGGGATTGAAATGACTACACTCACACAGCTCAGTCGTATCAAGTTGAAATTTTAAACTTCATTCAAGGATTTGTGTTCGGTTCATAAATGATTTGGTTTGAATAGCTATAATCATATCTTAGAATATTACCAATAACAACAATGTGAGTTTAGAAATAATATCAATAGTAACAGCAATTATACTGAAAACAGAACACATTTCATAATTACTTGTTGCTATTTCTTGTTTTTAGAATAATTTCCATTAAAAGTTTTCATAGACAACACAATTTCCAAACAACGTCATATTTGATAGGTTACCTATAAGAACAATTTCAAGGGACATTGCTGAACGAAATACAAGGTTTACATACCTAAATAAGGGTATGGTAAGGTAATTTTGCTGTATTATAAGCTTGTTGCCAAGAACCCTAGGGTTGTAGTGTTCTACATTTGATAAAGTGACATGTTCGCTTCAAGCTAAATGCTGCTACGGGTCCATTGAACGGAGTGGTTCGGAGACTACTTTACCAAAAACTGCTGGTCCCGTTCTAAGAAGCTCACCAGCTCGTTTAGGACGTTCACTCAAGCTACAATGCAGTTGAGATTTCCCGCAATGAGATCAGTACACTGTGAAACAAATAAAATGTCACGCTTTGTACAAAATATTGCAAAATTACTTTACCTTACTACCCCAATTTGGTTGATGTAGATTTCATCAATTCCTGTGGTTTAAAGTACTTGTAAGTGTAACACTATGTTTTTTGCTGCGTTTGTGGGCGGTTTTCCTTCCTTGTGTTTCATAGCACAAGAGGGAGATGGATTATTGTGTATCATCCCTTCTACGAAGCTCTGCCTTTTGAAATCAGCTGCATTGGCGCGCGAAATAACATGCGTGCTCAGTAAAAACCTAAACGTTTAACTGTGTGAGACTGAAATAAGGCCGAATCTGTTGTTAATATAT
>JAGDQP010045319.1:1503-15628 GCA_022664845.1 Lepisma saccharinum
CGTGGGTCCAGATCATTAATACAATAAATGCCGCTGCAGAACTTATCCCATTTTTTATTCCGGTCTGACCTTCGAGCATTCCGTCACTCACAGAACATATTCTATCCAACACTCCGGCAGTTAAATTTCCTGTCACGCTGTAACCTATGTCCCGCTATCAAGCCACACACTTCTAACCATCCACATCAACAACCATCGTTACTCCTCTAAATCAAACCTACCTCATATCCCCATAACAGGACACACCTTAGATCACGGCCGAACCTTTGATGAAACCTTCCGTGTCAATATCCTGAAAACTGTCACCCTGATTTACCTACCACAAAAGGAAATGGGAGCAGAAGTATATACTGTATGTATCCTCTCCGCCAATTAAACCCGGCCTTAACAGCATGTAATTCCCTCCAGGCCATTTCTTTCCGGTATTTCCATCATTCTCCCTTTTATTCCTTCCGTTTCTTACTATTCGTTTATTTTTATTTGCTTTATTATTATTATTATTCTTTAAAAGAAGTGAAAAATAAAGTAAGAAAAAGAGCTTTTCACCTTCCTTTATCTTTCACTCTGCTGTCTGATTTTTATCTACAAGTAAGGCAATAGTAATGTACGGAAACATCTGATACAAATATTAATGTACACTCTGTTCATAGAAGCTGGCCGACAGAAAATTTTCTAAGTTCCAAAACTTACACAATGAGATTATACCGAACCATCATACTATGCACATTTACAGTTAAAGACTCACACGATTTGTTTACCATATAATATTGGTTGAATTTTCTGAAATTTTAAAATATACCGTCGGCTATCTTCTATGAATCTGAGTGTACAATCCCTTCGGGAGCTACAGTCACACGTGGGTAAGTTGCTATCAAATATTGTTCACATCTGCAACAAACTGAGAACAATCTTTCATCACTCACAATTTACAACAGAAATATTTAACATTAGTATGTTACTCAGTTTCAAGAAGCGGTACACAGTCTGCCAGATGCCTCTTTGAGTAATTTAAATTATTTATATTCCTAGGCTGTATTAATATCTACTGTATAAGCCAGTCTCAAGTTTGGAGATGATGTCACTGTAATATGTCAAGGATGTAATATACGGCGAAGAAGTTGTAGTTACTATCATTCTGCTCGTAGTGCAATTCGTAACTCCTGAATACTGCTTAATGTTGGCATGAAGCGTCTTGTCTCCCTAAAGCATTACAAACCAGTTCTACTGGACTAGAAATGGTGAACTAGAACACCAATCCATCTTCATTCTCAGAGAATTTAGCAATCCGATCGTCTGTATGAGAGCAACCATTGTTATGCAACTGGAAGAAGAAGAAAAACTCTGGACCAACAGGTATTCCTTCCGTTTTAGTCTTCTTTCTCCATATCACTGAAACATTTCCTTGATATTGAAATCTCTATCTAGGTTATCAGAGAGATGCAATTGTTTCCGGTTCTATCTAGACATAAATATTGCGAGTATCACTACGGAGACTGATCTTGACTCATCGATAACCAGAACTAACATACTACTCGTCAAACCAGAAGTGTTAACGGCACCACCCGAGGCTGCTTTATTATTAGGATGAGTTACAATGAAACAAAGATTAAGTCATCTGGCATATAGAGATCTCTCTACCAATATTTCCTGTAAATTGTCTAGACACAGACGTTCCGATGCCAACTGATGTGCGTTCTCTTGCTGTTATCATTTTGCTCTCAAGATCAAATAATAATCTTCCCTTATTAAAGTCGTTCTGGGTTGCCTTACCAAGATTACAGGGAACATATTTACTCTCTACAAACAGCTGCCACATTCAGCTAAGAACGAAACGATTCACGTGGGCAGTTCATATAAAATTAACGATGTGGACTACTCCTGCAGCGCACCAGCAAAGAGAGTCGCCCAGACAATTTTGCAAGTGTATGCAGTAGTTAAATTCAGCCTACGCCCACCGGGCCTCGGCCCTGGCACTTTCCTCATCGCCAGAGCCGGGTCCCGGTACCTTTTCCACTCCTGTAGACAGGCCACATTCATTTTAAAATTCCCTAGTTCCACTATGTATATCAAAGTTTTGTGTAGTATTCGCTTTGAAGTTGACACTTTTTTTTTTTTCCCATTAGAAATTATCTTGAATGACGTTCTACAAGTTCTTCGTTATTACCGATTCAAAGTCTGTGTGTCTAACGACTGGACCCCGGGATCTGAGTAGCTCTATAAAGTAATTTTAAAAATTCGACATCGTATAGAGTGAATTTCGCCTAGAATCTACGCAATATTTTAATCCTTATTGGCCGCAGTACTTATTTACTTTCAATTTAGCAGTGTGTCATATCTGATTGCCTACAAGTAAATACGCTGATAAAAAAAGTAAAGGTAGGATTGAGAAAGAAAAAAATCACTAGCGGCGATATTATGAAAATTTTCTAAACTCAAAAGTCGTGAGATACGGCAAAGTTACCCAAGTAACCACGAGAAAGAGATACCCTTTCTCCCATCAACAATTTGCAAAAATATATAAGAGTAATATGCTTCCAAGTTTCTTTTCCACTGTTTTCTGAAGTTAATGATTCTCAAAAGTTCAATTCTATGTTATATCCTCTTATATAGGTATTAGTAAGCTCTTCTTAATACTTATTTTCACGAACTGCTTCATTATGACATATGGACCTAAAACATTAAGTGTACCTAATATACTGTGACAAACTCTGGAACATGATAACTTACACAGAGCAGCCGCAGCTCAGTTGACAGAGCGTTGAATTAACATTCGGTAGGTCTTGAAATGAATCGATCCCAGCGACCGACCATCCACAGTAAGATTTTTTCTGTCACACCAGGCTAATGAACTAAGCGGCCATAGCTCAAGTTAGTAGAGCATTGGCTTAGCAATCGGAAAGTCTTGGGATCAATTTCAGCGGCCGCCCATCCTGACTGAGGTTTCTCCTCAGTCACACAAGGCAATGCCGAAATGGCACCTACTAACTAGGCTCTGTTCGACTACCTTCCAACATCCTCTTCTCCACCTTATTCGGCCCGAGCCTGGATGCCTAGAGGTCAAATAAAAACAATGAAGGGATGGTACCTTCAAATCTAGGCCCTGGCCGAAATTGTGCAAGGCAACAAATAAAATTCAAAGTTGCAATGACTACTCACATCCTAACAAGAAAAAGATTTATATGAGCATACCAAAAAACGCCCAGTTCTGGGACTAAAGACATTCAAATATAGCGAGGCATTGTCACATATGACGTAAGGCGTATAGGCTTAGCAGATCACAATCGAAGTTGTACCCAAGTAATATATTCGAGTTAAGTTTATGATTGTAAAATAAAGCTTGGGATTTCTATGCTGCACTCCCTTAACCACAAACCTTGCTCAGATGCCATCTCGGATACAACTTTAATTGTTGCCGCACTATTTTAGGAACACACCACATATTATGGAATAGTCTATACAAATAAGTTTTTCCATACCTTTAAAGAAAACTGCGTATTTGTAAAACATATCAAAAGAACCAGAAAGAAAAATTAAAACAGAAATAGAATGTGTAACTTATATACGTCAATGGATTAAGATCAACTACCTTAATGCATCAAATATTTATATGGAAGAACCACTTCACTGAGGCCACAGAGCAAGGTACATATCTCCATACAAACTTATATCATGTTGTTTTTCTCCTGGAGATTAGTCGAATTCCACACGGTAAGCTATCCTGACGTTCTACTTGTGAAATGTTTACAACGCTGCCCTCGGTGAAAAGACGGCTTTAATCCGGATATGAACGCCGGCGAAACTGTCAATGCTTATTACTAGCCCTTGTAGTTACGAAAAGAGTTTACTGATAATTATACGGAGTATATAAACATAAGCACAAGCCTAGGTCCAATAGAGCTTCCATTTAACATTTCATTGGCTTTACATGAATTAAAAATAACTTCAAAATCCGGATAAATAACAGATCCATCTGTAACTTTTACCTGTGAAAGAAAGAAAGTGAATCGACCAAGGCCATAGGCTAATTAAACCCAGCATTCGCCTTGTGAAACTGAAGAATTTCTGCTAAATCTGTCAGAATGGCTGTCAGCAGGACTCGTACTGGTGTTTCAAGTTGTTGTGAAAGATGAGGTCAAAATTACGAAAGAATGAAGTACATAAATTCTTACGAACAGAGATGTTAACTGCTTAAGAGTACACACCAATAAATCTTATTTATGCATTCAACATATTCAAAGTCACATCAATCGCACACTTACTTGCATAAACCTGCTGAAGGTATTTAATTAAAGAAGCAAGTTCATCATCTCCGATGCTGTCTAAAGTCGTTGAAACGCTGCCATCATGTCTCTGCCCAGCTAGCTGTTTGCCTCGATTGATATTAGATACATAATACGGAGGGTCCTTTTTTGGCCTTGCATTACACACTTTAAGATGGCGAGTCAGATGCTTGGAGTAGCAAGTACTGAAATAAAGGGGGAAAAAGAGAAAGGATAAACTAAAATATACAATCCAATAGTGAGAGTTAGCGGATGGTCTTTACCTTGTTGATTTATTAAAGCTGGCACTTAATACAATCCACTTTTTCAAGAAATAGATTTACAACAAAATAAATTTTATAAAAACAAACAAATAAAACCTTATTGAAACTATATTCCTCGCATTCTCAGAGCTGTGATGCTACGGGTTGTCACTCCTCCATGTTACCTTAGCCGTGAAGAAGAAATGAGGAAGATGGCGACCACGGCATTCGAATGCTCGGACAGACAGAAGAAAACCTCAATCAAGATGGCTGGTGTGAATTATATTCGACCCGCGCCACCTCCCCAGTGCTTATCCGAAGTGAGCTACCGCAGCCAACGAATCATGGTAGCCTGGGACGAACATAAATGCATTCAGCATAAAAGCATCTTTTTAAACCAATGTGTCCCCACGAAAAAAACAGAAAAGAAATAAATGTATTAACTTAATGCTACTGAAACTGTTCAGTGACGCGGTGGTAGTACACTCGTAAACAGTACTGAACATTTTAATGCCAAATAAAATGTAAACAAATATTTTGGTGTGGCTCGAAATCCGCCTAATAAATGTCAGAGTAGTATTTGACTGAAGAAAAACTAGACAACTGCAATCAATTGAAACAAAAGTGATTTCTAATAAGATCAAATAACTTATATTACCGGTAACCCGAGGACTTCCTACATTTTGTGTAAATCTGGAGTTGCAATAACATGAACACACAAACGTTGAAATAAAATTAACAAATAGCACAAAAAAGGAGTTTCAGATAACATTAAACATAAATACGTTAAACAGGGACTTTTGTACATCGTTGGCCTGCATACCCAAACACACTGTGAAAAATTATAAATTAAGTGCATTTAACTTTGATTTGTGACTAAAGGTTAGACTAGTTGGGGGCTTAGAAGCAAAAGCTGCGATCTCCACTCCAGAAAATTTACGGGAGTGCCAAATGAAAATTCATGGTGGTAAATATAATAGTATATGGGTACTTTTTTTCTGTGGTTCCTACGCAGAAAACTACACAAAGAATTGAGGTTTTACTTTCATTAGACACTTTAATGTATATAATTCCATCAAAATCTCGGTTCACCAAAAATGGAGATTGCAGCTTTTGCTTCTAAGCCCCACAGTTCATGTTTGAAGCTTTAGAAAATAATGTAACGAAGATATCTGTGGGTGATTTTCGGTTGATAGCAACGTAAAAATAAAGTAATTGAGGCTTCAGCACTCACACAAAATGAAACAGTTAAAACGCACGTTGCAGAATATGCAAAATTAAGTTTTAATACATCCACTAATTATTTACGCTTGACTTGGTTCATAACAAAACTTTTACGAAAGTACAGCCACAGGAGTTAAAGCACACTACAAAAAAACAATGATTGTTATTGAAGGGCTCATGTGCATTCCTTCTCTTGAATGTAAAACGCCCTCTCTAGCTAGGTACAACAACCAATTTCAACCAATGGAAAGAAGTAACGTAACTAACAGGCAGTCCAAATGTATAATGAGCGACTAGAAATTGAGTTGAATCTGCATTGAGACATGGGAGGTAACTGATGTGGCGGAATAAAACTATAAACAAAAGTGATATCAGGCTTTATCGCAGGTAAAACATTCTGAAAATACTACGTTTCTGCCTGTTTCATGCGCTTTTAACTTATTATCTATTATTTGAATGTTCAATAAATAAAAATGATGTTTTCTACATTTAAAAAAAAAGATTAAATACAGTAGAATTAACCATAATTACAAATACACACACACACACACAAGCTCAAAAAGTAATTCACGAATATCCCCAGAATATTCAAGGTTTAAAATGTTTTTAAAGTTGTATACAAAGCAACGGTTACATCACTATTCTCGATAAATACATTTTTTACACCTATAATACAGTCTTACATACAGTATACACTCTTAAATATAATGCTATTGTAATAAAAAGGAAATAAACATTTGTAGTAAATATTAAATTTCGACTAAAGTCTGACAAAGATTAACATCAATGGACCACTCCATGTGACCATAGAGTTTTCTTTGGCATAAAGATTAGAAATTACCTTCTCTGTACGCAAGAACACCACTCTTCAGATTTCTCTAACCAATAAAACCCATCAGCAGTATTGTGATCTTTTAAATTTAATTTTATGGCCTTAAGGCAACTGTGACTCAGGTTGGATAGATGATTATTCGTGGAACGAAACAGGAGAACTCCGAGAAAATCCACGCACATGGTGTCCGTCCACCACAAAGCCCACATGGCACGACCAGGGATCGAACTGATGTTCCCACGCACCAGAGGTCCTCTCTCTACCATTGAGCGACCGTGGCGCGCTGCTGTATTGTGAGTTTTAAGATTGATTTCTATGCATTATGCAAGTCTGAGTTGTGTAGACACTTGAGTTCTCCAATCGCAACGTCTTTTCTTTAATAGTAAAATTCCCTGACTATTCTACGTCTAACAAACTGGTAGATATTCTAATTTAAGTGCTCAGCGTCTTGTAATCAGGGGTTTTGGAGTCCTTTCCCCTATGGAAGCATATAATTGTAGTTGTTCAAAATCCATTTAAAACTGAACCTATCCTCAGAATGTTAACATCGCCTTCATTCGAAGGGAAGCAATATCAAACCATCAACTATTCATCTTCCACGGGCATTTTCGGGCCCAAAACCAGCCTCCGCGGGATTGTGCAATGTGAGACGTCACTCTATAATTCACCACGTTCTGGGTTCAAATTTCGGCTGAGGCATGGATGCTTATGAATTTTACAGCTTAGCAGCTCATAAAATCAGGACTGGCCGAAGTTATTACTACAATTGGTCCAAAATGCAGAAATCGTAAGCGACACAAGAAATGAAAGAGTATTTATTAACCAACTTGTTCTATGATTATTCACTTCACTATCACCTAATCCTGTATGTAATGAACGTGATTATTAAGCAACGCTAGAAAAATTTACGGACACACACATCGTAACTACAACCGTGTAATTATCTAACAAAAAATAAGCACTAAATAAATTGTCTGCAAACGTTACGACACACGGTTTACTCTTTACTGTTAAAAATGGTAGTATAATATATGATACACTTGTATAATTGCATAATAACGAAAAGAAAATATACTTACTGAGTACCATCGTATGGACAGGGAATTCTTTCTGAAGTTGGCTGCTGCAATATAAATAAAAGATAATCACAAAAATGCAAGACATGATTAAATTAAAAATTATTACTTAAATCCTGTAACCTAAAAGTAGGTTTTTATCCTGTAGTATGCTTTATTTCTAGAGGCATTCAGTAGTATAATTTCTAAACAAAGACTATCCTCCCTGAACTGATTCTATTTAGGACCTGAATCTGAAAATCTCTCCACAAACATTCCTGAAGACTTTGACTTATGCGTAGAATGGTTATTACTACATTGAACTGCTTTTTTTTTTTTTTTTTTTTTTTTTGTAACTAGAAAAAGGTCACATCGGCCATTCACTACAAATTTAGGTATACATTTATTTGTTTTGCTTAAAATAAATTTGCATTTACTAAAAAAAGGTCTGCTGCAGAATCTTACGGTTTACATGCTTATTTTAATGCAGCAAACTATACAAAGGAACAGTTAACTTGTCCAATGTATAGCACTTTTACAGTGGCTCTACGTATGTGCGCATAAAATCATTCAATTCTGTTCAGTCATGTAACTCATTAAAAAGATTGAAACTAAATCGTGTCCATACTCTTCTTAAAAAAAAAACTTGTTAAGCTTTCTTTACACATACACAAGAAAAACAAAGTCGCTCCGCTTCCCCGTATTTGTGGAGGAAGAAAGAAATACTGACAGTCTATTTTAAGAATTATCCCCCGAACCATCCATTTTCTGCACAAAATGAAATATCTTGAGAAATTTATTACCAAAACAACATTTTCAAACTGTACTCCTTGGTTCGTCAGCTTATATAAAGCAACTAGCTGTTGTCCGCGGCTTCGCTCGCGTAGATTTCAGGAATTGCTACAGGTACTTCTTCTTCTTCTCCTCCTTATGCACAGAAATATAATAAGTTGTTATTCTCATTCAATCTGACAATTATAAGAATAAAATGAAGCTACAGAGACGAATTTCCATAGTGACACTTGCGTTGTAGGGTCACGTTGAGGGATATCAATGAAACAGCCATCCTCACCACGACAAAATAGAAGGGGGTACTGCAAGGCGTCGTTAAGACCTATTGAGTTCGCTAATGCGCTGCGGTTTGTTATATAATGACTCCATAAAATAATATCTCGCTGTTCAAACTGCTGTCCCACCATTACCAAACCTACCTCACTCACTTTCGCTGCGTTAAAGTGACCCCTATGACCTTGTACAGGTTTCCGGTCGCCATGTATGACAACTTCAAACTTTTCGCAATTTGCAGGCGCCTTATTACAGCAGTCGCTTATGTACTTATTGTTTTCATGCAGCATTCGTTGCAGTTGTTTCACCAACCTTTCCGTTAATAGGCTGTACAGTGGCTCTGGTAGTTAATTAAAACTTGGAAGATGCTGATTACCAGCACTACAGCACATGCCGGGAAATTCGTCTTTCCATTCAAGAGCATTACAGTGCAGGAACTTGTAAGTCAGTGCCCAAAGTCACCATGCTATTATTTTCGTAATCAATATCGGGATCGTACAACATGCCCGAGTTAATTTTTGACTGTCATGGAAGTTTTCGTCGACTTTGTGAGTCGTGTCTAGTAGTTGCCGCCCTATGTACCTCGGGATTGTTCTTTTGGTATTTGGTTACTGCTCAATGAATTTGTGAATATTTTTTACTGCAGCCTTGAGTTTATTTCCTCTTGTAGCAGCGTATATCTAGCGCGACGTATATATATTTTTGGAAAGACGTCACAGATGACGCCGCCGGTTAACTGATCGTGAGTATGGCTTCTGACGGAGTAAAAGTTGTTGATGAGGCGTATACCTTGAATGTTGGAGAGGTTACTATAAACTACGTAAGATTGGTTTCCATTAATGGACTGGGTTCAAGACAATGAGCCAGAAAGTGAAAGATCATTACTTTTTTTTTTTTGCCTTCGGATTAAAAGTTGTCCTTGAGTAGTGAACCATGACCGCTGTTGCAGAGGTAACTGTATGTGAGTGATGTTCGGTATTAAATTCGGCGAACGTGAGGGAAGTAGACATTCCGTGCGCACCATTTGGCAAATAAACATCAAAATGACCGCTAGATAGTTCATGCGTAAAGTGTAGCCTACCCACAGGACTACCTTCTGCATTGTGTGAAGCTCGCCATTCCGATATACCGCAAAGAAGTGACCGAAAATGTCTTCCGCTGCAAATAGTTCGCACAAACCAACGTAAGTGTTTGGTCGGGACATATCGGCGAAAATGCAGCAGAACTGGCATAATTATCACCATTCGGGGCGACATGATGGCATAATCATCCTACTTTTCTACGGTGTCATTTTCAATTTGCTCCCGAATCTCTATAGCAAACACTTGAGTGTCATACAATAGATAGGAGAGAGTCCAAATAGGCAGGCTCCGTCTCCTACAATAGGCAAGACAGTATGTGGTCCCATATTACCACGTATATACATAACCTCTTTTACCATGGTTAACAAAATAAATAAGAAAGAAGTAACTGAATCAAATAAACACTCATAAATACTAATAATGTTTACGTTATATCTTCCTGTCAGAACTCAATTTGGAAGTACGTCACCAGTTCTCCTGTACTATATTAACCATTCCTTGAATATGAAAACAGATTGGAAGGCGTTTTCCAGTATCGGCCTGTACGGGCTAGTGGACAAAGCACTCCCATTTATTGAAAATGTACTGAAACGTCCTGGTCTCGAAAGGCCTTCTGACGCACAGATGTTCGTAAAATGTTTAATGAGTTATCGAGAGTTCAAGTAGACGGTCTTCATCTCAGATCGCAAAACGGAAGTACGCCGGCCTGAACCAAAGATGCCAAAAGCCGTAAATAAATTCAATGCCTAGAATTAGCCACCAGTTGAAATGCACTGTACCATATATTATTGTATACGCTCAATCTCATTCTTATAAAAGCGGTCTTTCAGCATCGGGCTGTACGGTCTAGTGGATAAAGAGCTGCACAGCTGCGGCAAGGGTATCAGGTTCGATCCCACGTGAGGGGGACAACTTTTTTATCTGCTTTTAAAAAGAACAACTTTTATCTACATTTCTACTTTTTAAAAATGCCCTACCTTTGCTCCCTTACCGAATGTCAGTAAAATACCTTACCTAAAGCCAGATTAGATATAAATTTCAAGTTTAAGCCCTTTGGCCCGGATGTCGATATGTAAGTCAGTATAGTTATAATTAAAAAAAAAAAACACCCTGCCTTCTCCCCTACTAGAGCCAACGTCAAAAAACGGTGAAACACGTTAAAAATTATTTTAAAAGGAAAGCGTAAATACCAAATTTCTTGTTTGTAGACTCAAGGGATTCCGAGATATGGGTATTGTATATTAAATAATTGCAACCCGCTTTGATCCCTTTCCAAGCCAAATTTCCAAAAATTCTTCCTCAGTGGTAGCTTACGTCACAAAACCTATGTACTGTATAAATTTTAAGTTTCTAGCTCAAACCGTTTGACCTCGGCATGGATGTCAATCAGGACTTCTGCTTTTATAACCTGAACACAGAGTTTTATTGAAGAAGGGTGTCACATGCTTCGCACTACCATCCCCTATGGTCGCTGTATATGACATTCGACATTCAATGTCCATAATTGTTTAATTAAACCAGTTCTTTAGTCGGCGTCACGAAACTGGATCAACACCAAAACTGAAAGCCAGGGATTGAACCCGTGACCGCACACAACGAAAGCGAGAAATTATAATCTACATTTGAAAATTAGAAACGCATTGCAGATCCCTGTTATCTTCAAATTCAAACTTACTTCATATGTGCCCTCTTAAATGTTTCAAGCAATTAAATGGAAGCATATTTCCGCAATTAACTTATCTTATACATTTCCATGTACATACGCACGTAAACAGCATCATTTACATTTTAAAACACACACATTCAATTATCTTTAGTTAAATTTGCCTGAAGACGGTAACAGATTGTTACAGAAAAGCTTTGCATTTCGCTAGATGACGGATTATATATAGGTATGCTTAAATTTGTAATTCTGACCCTCCCTGCATTACATAACGTCATTATTTGTTATCTATTTTAAACATAAGCCAGAAGAGCACAAGTCAATTAAGTAATATGAAAGGGAGCCATTACACATCTTATATGTATTGTCGATTGATGACACATCAATGCAACTACTAGAGAGGCAGCGAGCGGCTGTAGCTCAGTTGGTAGAGCGTTCCTTTCATATCAGAAGGTCTCGGGATTAATCCCGGCGGACACCAATCCTGAGGTATTCTTGACTCATGTCAGGCTAATGCCGGTGAGGGACCCTCAAAAAGGTCCAGATCGTGGCCCACGAAAAAGACAGGCCGCGGCGTGTAAGCTTCCAATGCTAGTGACGTCATCATACTAGTCCGCGTGGTTAGAGCTGGCCGTGCCCTCACCGTATTTCACATCGATTTCTTGTAGAGAGAGTGAATAATTCTTATGATCGTCGTGTAAATATATGCAACTTGAAATTCACGAACATGTACATCAGCATGCTAGTTAATGGCAAATCTGAAGGCGAATTGTTTCATAGTTGTCGAGTAATTAAAGGGTCGAAACGAATCTAGGTGCACTGTAATAGATTACAATTTGTTGCACGAGCGTCACATCACATGAAAGAATCGATTACTCACCCGCAAACTCTTAGACTACAGCACATTCCACAGAGAGGAAGCAATTTTTCATCCGATTACATAAGTTTTTCTAAGTAACGGTAAATATTTATTAAAGACCTTTGCTGTAACGCTGTATATATATTAACAAGCTGTAACGAATATTTCTACAACATATTAATTAACGCGTAAGTGACCTCTAAGAATGGAAGAGGTGTCATAAAAACTCACGTGGATTACTTTCGGCAGTCTGACCATACTTTGAACTCAAGAGCGCAAACCATATAATACAAGAGGATTTTTATAATCTGATCTTTGTGGTTATGGTAGTTGATTTTTGGGTCGCCACTAACGAGGCACGCAAGGACAAGTGCTAATGATATCCATACAGACTGTTTATTTTTTCTTCTGAACTCCGCCAGGTGAATGTCGGTATGAACCTACTACACAAAGTCACTCGTAGCTAACTATCCCTTCCTTGTCCCGAAAGAGTGCTCACCGATGAAAGTCCTCAGACACATGTCTGGCTTAGTTATAAATGCTAAAACTAGAATTACGTAGTAAAATATGAGTATCAATTTCAAAATCAAGGTTAAAAGATCGCAGCTCGATGATTATTTTTCACGTGCCTAGATCACTCTCTGCATGTGCAGAGGTAATTTCCTATGCCATGCACTCAAGCAAGGTTTGTCACATTGATCAAGTTCTCAAAAACACAACAGGATATTCATGGAACATTGGAAATATTCCTAATACAAGCCCACACAACAAAAATATCCCTGAACATTAATTAAAAAAAAAAAAAAAAAAAACCTGCACGATAATCTCTGTATTTTACAGCGCGTTAAAAGAATTTAGAAATTATTGAAAGCTGAATAATAATTGGAAAATAAGAGTATTATAGAATAAGACAGGCATTTCCATATTGCACCTACTCAGAGAATTCCTGGCACATAGTGGGAATATAATTGCGCTGTGTGGGTATGTAGCCATAATTCAATCTAGTTTATATGAGTGCAAAAATAAATTATTGTTTTATAAATCTGCAGCGTCACCTTGGAGGTACTATGCCCACTTCAGCTACTTATAAGGAAAAAAAAAAAAAACAGTTTTAAAGGTTCTAGCCACTGGAGGCTATTTTGTTCCATAGTACTTTTCCCCTTCAGCACAAGCTCTTTGACTGCAGTGTGAAATGCATTATGCCAAAATTGGACATAGAAACCTGCTGACTCCAAGATGATGATATGTATCATTGTACTAATTCACAAAAGCAAATTGTTAGAGGAGCTTAAGAGCATCTCTCCCATTTTTACCGAGGTTAATTAATAAAGCAACACTAAAATGTAAATGTATTTGCCTATAAAACTTAATGTAAATCTAGAAAGGTATAGTGCAGTTTATGTCAGCCAAAAATTTAAAACTTACCGGGGGGATACAATGGTTCCACAGTGTATGGAGGTGTTGAAAAGTAAAATATATCAAAGTTTCGAAGTGTGAAATGAGACTGAAAAATACGGCCTACTTGGCTTTTACCGTGTTTACGGCGAGCAAATAGTGTGTGTTAAACATCATGTATATATATATTTTTTTTTATTAATTTATTGGGACCAAATAAATACAAGCAATGAACATTATGAGGAGCCTGGCCTAAACAATAAACTATACACAGGCAAACGTGTAACTCATGTTCACAATATCGTATAATGAATAACAAGAGGCATTTACAATTAGCAATAACATTAAACAACGGAAGGAGAAAACCATCCCCTCATCCCATAGGGTTATGACCAGTAGTGATGCCATGAACTCCCACACAAGGTTTT
>JAGDQP010045320.1:0-15627 GCA_022664845.1 Lepisma saccharinum
GCACTTTATAATAGTTTGGCTCTACAGGAATAGGTGGTATGCTGAGTTGTCCCACTGTAGCAGTTTTGGGGCACGTAAGCTTCCTGTATCATTTGTTAGTGCGACGAATATCCAGCCAAGAATCCATTTTCGCCCTGAGAATAAAATTAGCCGGAGACAAAAACAGAATAGGCTCTGTGTTGAGGACACACAGCAACACCATTATTAATGTAGCGGACCATTTCGATATAGTGACGAGCTTCATTCCAAAGAGGTTTCTATTTGAGATATAGATTCTACTATTATATACATAAAGTCGGCCCGTTATAGTTCATTTAGAGCAGAAAACATGCTTCGTTTTTGGAATTATCCGCTGGAGCTTAGGCTACAGTGTTGACATGGATTTTTTTTTCCAGCATAAATACCATAATTCTATCCAGCTCTGGAATAAAAGTGTTCTATCACAATCATGTCCAGTAGGCAATAATGCCAATAAAGTACGAGATTGAAAATAATGGTGTAGGTAATTACTACAATAGACGCAAAATAACGTGATTGCTAGTCAGAAGACAATGCACGACGTTTTAGAGTAGGGCCTGCTAAGAATAGACGTAGCCCTGCAGTGAGCAATGCCTCTTCCTTAGCGGCCAAGCTATTATTTTTACGTCTGCTGTATGAGGTTAATTCACGTTACGTCACAGAGGTGTTTTGATCACGTGGTGCCGGTAAAAACATCCAAGGTACATCAGTAGCATTTGTAGAACTTTATACAGGCTACCTCAAACAATGTAAACAAATGACGTCCAGTGAAATTTGAAGTCTCATTGAAATTTTTCTATCGATCTTGGAGTGTTCGATCTATGTTTGAAGGCTGACACAAGAGGGAATATTTCAACGTTTAGGCAAAGAAAGGTCGTACTATGATCGAACACTCCAAGATTGATAGAAAAATTTCACTGAGACTACAATGACGTCATTTGTTTACATTGTGTGGGTGGAGGTAACCTGTATAAAGTTCTACAAAGTTGCTGACGGATCTTGAATATTACGAATTTACAACTGCATAACGCGATGGCTCATCGCACATGTTCATTGTACGCTATTTTAGGAATTGGTGTAATACTCTGTGGGCCCTCCTCGGTAACCGCGGCCTAGGCCCTAATATACCCAGTCCGCCCCTGTTTCATGCTGCAAAACAAGGTTTCGTTGTGAGAAACAGTTAGGGCATTGAGTGGGGGTGAAAACTTCTTATTGCTTTATTTCGCTACTAGATGGCAGCATTGTTAACGAAATAAATATGGAATGAATCTATAGGTACATTCTCTTACTGTATCGAATGATCATTCGATTAAGAAAATAGTTCGATTATGCCCATTACTAGTGTTTCAAATTCAAATCAATTCATATTCAGACGCCTTTAGCCTTTAGGAGGAGATGGATCCGGCCAAATGGGAATCCGCACCCATTCATAACAAGTATAATTATAATTACGTTAATTAGTGATAAACTGTATAAGTAAAAAATGTAATAAATGTACTCGTTCCACAACCGAAGTTTGTTTATTATCCGGGATAAGTAAAGGTGGCCAAATAATAATTGAAATGTCATAATCGAGTGATAGGCCTAATCAGGGAAAGAAATATTCAAATCCTTTTGGAACTTTGTGGCAGCAAATGGGTTTATTAGGATAGAAGTAATAACGAAGGAGAGTGAATACTGAATAAATTGTATGAGTTAAATATGTTTATATATTGTAATGTATGTATATGTACACGTATGGTGTAAAGTTTATGCCCCGCGAGCAAAGTCTTTCACTGACACAGCACTCTCCACACTTGCATTTCCGAGAAGCATTTCTTGATTTTAACTCGTTGAACGCTGGCACAGAATTTCTGTCGTATTTCATCTTCGTCCCAGAGGCGGCTCAACGTTGCAACACGTTTTTCCACTCCTCTCTAAGGAAAGTTCACATCGAATAATGTGGAATGGTAAGATGGCAACACTTTTGAATTAACAACGTTTTTGCATATCCCCAGCGCTAGCAAGATTTTTTTTCAGATCCATTCCTCGTGGCCCCATCTAAGGAGAGCCCACATGGAAACACTTCCAGAACGCTACAGCACACTTTTAGTTAGCAGCTCTTTTCTTAAGCAGTAGTCTTGCGTGTACAGCACTTTTCCGTATGCCCACCGCTAACCAGGGACTGCGCTTCCCCCTCCGGCAAACGCCGCCCAGCTACCTTCGAACACACCATGCTTCCTTTTCGCACTTCACATCGCTCGGTGTGCATTATGGCCTGGTTGGTTTATATACATCCTAGCATTTAGGGGCCTTTATTTGGTATATTAAATCACTACTTTGATTAAATTTCCCAATGCGTATATACATAAAAATTTTAATTTTCTTTTAGAAAGTGTAAAAATAACCACCTCAAGGTTCGATCTCAGAACCTCCGGATCAGCTTCCCAATACATTAACCACTGGACTAAGTTGGAAACTGGCCGAAGAAGCGTTTGTCTGTGAATTACCTATAATAATTCACGCTTTGCGCAACAGTGTACCGGAAGTCTATCCACGTGTTTTCTGGGGCACAGGGAATTAAATTGAAAGAAAATATTGCCCACCGCTAGCCAGAGGCTGCGGCTAACGCCGACGCCGCCCAGCTCCTTTCAGAAGCACCGTGCCCTTCTTGCACACCTCGCCTCGCTCAATGTTTATTCTGCCCTGGTATTATTTCTATACATACTAGATTTGATTAGCCTTTATTTGGTATAATAAATCACTTCTTTTATTAAATTTCTTAATAAGTATATACATAAAAAGAAAAAAAATGTCTTTTAAAAATTATGTAAAAATAACGATGCCAGGATTTGATCCCGGGACCTCTGGATCAGCATCCCAATACATTAACCACCAGACCAATCTGGGAGTTGCTGAAGAAGCACTTGTCGGTGTTAATTACTTCTAGTTCTGCGCCTGAACGAGTGTTCTACGCCTGCTCTCTACATGTTCTCCTCCGAGAGGAGTGAGAGAGAATGGTTTTCTAAAAACGCTGCCCCCACGTTTAGTTCATATCAGTGCTGCCAAGTATAGCTAGGGAGAGAGAGGTACATATCAGTGGAGCTAGGGAAAGAGAGGGGTACTTATTGTTCATTGCAGCAAAGTTTGCAGGCTGAAAAAAAGCATTTTTTAGTCACCTCTTTTGAATTTCAGCTCTACTCTAGTTTCAAACAGTTTGCAACAAGATCCATTTGGTAGCATTTTTTTACTCAACCACTGAAGGGAAAAAGAAAGAAAAACAACTCGATGTTCTATACTGTCTTTAATGTCCAGTCAGAATAATAAGAGGACGAAAACGAAATGTTGTACAGTATGTGGTGTCCACTATAACAACATTAGTTTTAAATGTTTTGATCTCGGGAGCAGTTTGATTTTATTGAAATACTTCCAACCACACGACGTATACGTAAAGAAGTAAGGAAATGAATAGATCTTATTAACATCTCTGAATAGAAATTATATTTACCTTGTTAGAATATTTCCATATATGCTATTCCATTTGTCAGCAATTTCTTCTAGTCATTTAACTCCTTCTTCGAAAGAAACTCCTTTTTCACTTACGAACGATCATCATCTTTGGCTCAGGACGAGATTGGTTAAATATCGAACAGGGCTTTGAGACACCACGAATGAATTCCCCCTGTGGATCTCTGGAAAACTTCAGACAGGAGAACCGACCCACGGGGTTCGAACCCACGCACCTACTCATCACAGTTTCAAACTCCGACCCGTTACCGCGTAGCCCACGAGGGCTAAAGGGAAAATGTGATATATGCGTTATAAATTCTAATACTCCTCATGTAACAATACTAAAATGACGCTATATAATGAACAGGTGGTTCAGAGAAAGTGTTCTCGTTACTAGATTAGGCGGATTCCATATCATTAGTAACATTTCAATCTCTATAGGAATGTACTAGAATTTAGAAACTATTCCAGCGGACAATCATTAAAATATCAATAGCACGTCAGCGTACTTAGAGGCTGTGGCTCAATGGTATTCGTTTAGCAATCAGTAGATCGTGGGCTCAATTCCAGTGTCCGAACATCCTGGCTGAGGATTAACTCAGTCACAGGAGGTATATACTGGGATAGTGCCTTCAGGGCTGTCGAGAAATTAGGGCGCTGGTTTTCTGTGAGCGTGATCACAGGTTCAAACTCCGCTGGAGTTCATTGAACGCAGTAGTTTGGAGCGCACTTTACCAAAAACTGTAGGGCCAGTCCTTAGGAGCTCACCAGCACGTTTAGGACGTTAATAAGAAATTGGTTCGTACCTTCAACATACACACTCGGCGACGCCCTCCCACAACAATCGCGCTCCACTATCTCGACCTGACGATTGGATGCCTAAAAGTCGAAAATAGAATTCCAAAAGTTGGTGTGTAATGATGAAAAACAAAATGACTCGTTCATTGCGTTTCATAACACAATATGACATTTTGGTTATTCAGATCAAATCCTTTCTTCTGTATTCACTAGACGGAATGGTGCACTACTTACTCGATCTGCATAATTTTTTTTTAAAAAAATGCTTACTGTAGCGTTTCTCAACCCTTTTCAACCTGCAACCCATAAAACATGACATTTAAGAACATGAACGTTGATCTCTTGTAGTTGATAATAAACATACTAGTTAAATTATTCAAAACTATTCAACAAATTACAATATTTTGGAAGGCCGTAATTATAAAAACAATAAGCAAAATAATATATCGTTTTCGAAATATATTAGTTTTAACGTACAAACCCAAGTTAAATTATTTTTTCATCTCCTCTTGCGACCCGCTTACAAACAATTCACACCTCTTCTGGGGGTCACGACCTCCACGTTGAGAAACTCTGACCTATGCTAATATAATTTTCAACCAAGGCCAGATGAATCATTCTATAACTAGCTATAGTTCTTTTCTTCTACCTTATGATAAGCGGGTATAACTTGAGGTGCGTTTTTAGTTAACAACTAATTTCGATTTTTTAGTATTCGTTCACTTCCTCAAATTGCTGGTTCATTTTTTTCTAAATTATGTGAATTTTATAAACTATTTAATGTGCGTACTGTTTTCACTGCCTCAAAGGAAGAAAAAAGTCTAATAGCAAGACCAGAGCTTTCCTTCGAAACTACAAAATAAAAAAGAGTTTATCTTAAAAATAAAAACTTTAGGTGAAGGAGTACCGAACCCGGGATTACTGAATCCCAAGTCCAATGCCTTACCCATTTTTTTTACCATTTTATTAAATCTGAATTGGACTACAGAATCAGAATAAACGGAAAATATTACAAAAAACGTTTAGTGCAAATAAAGTTATAAAACAAATTACACAATTGCATATCAAAATAACATATTTAAAATATAAATAAAATATAAACCATTTTAAAAATAAAAACTTGCGATGAACTGGTATCGAACCCGGGACCACTGCATTACATTTTGAAAAATATTACATTCGAAAATTGCTTCCGCACGGTCATCTTTGAACAGCTATATCTCAGGTGATCATTTTTTTTTAAGAAAATACAATAAGTTTCTCTTACAATCTCTACGTTTCAGATATTACTATTTTAATAAAATGAGGGACGACAATGTCCCCATTTTCATTTGACTACCTGAATTGAGAGGAATTGGGCCTTCTAATATATTTTGATTACATAAAATGGTTCACATTTCCAGCGGCTGACCGTGACCAAATTTTTGAAAATATTTGGTCACAGTTATGCATGACCTTATTTCTATATTTCTTTTCACTTACGGTATTGAATATTTCGATGAAACACTGAACTGCAGACGTTAATTCTAAAAAAAAATATATTAACATCGAGAATCGAGAGCTCACTCTTCTTAGTAAAATTCATTATTAGTACATGATGCAAATATTTACATATATTTAAATACTCAGTTAACTTTAATATTAGAAAAGATATACATTAGATTTCCATTATACGATACAGAGATATGAATAAAATAATTTCGAGTTTACAGAGCATACATATTGATTGCTACCACATTACTCTATTTAATATATTTCTGATTTAATAATTCTCTTCTCTCACATTAAGAATATCTTCCTCCATTCCTAAGACTCCGGAGTTCATTTCTCGAGAGGTGCTACGGGTCATGAGAATTGAGAGTAATCAGCTTGAGACACAGAAGCATGATAAAAATAGATCATGCAAGTTTCCAGACGGGGCAGTTAAACGAAGTGATTTCGAACTCAATTTACCCCAATCTGAATGTTCGGTTTTATGGAACAGCGATCATTTTATCTGAATACGTAAACATATTTTTGAGTGTGTTTAGAAATGAAAATTTGACCCTTAAAATGATTATTCAATGTTTCAAATAAGGCTTTAAAAATTTTGAAAATATTATATGGAAGAATATTTTGCCCCATTGTAACATTTCATGGAAGCCACTCAAAACTCTCAATTTAATTATAGCCGAACGATTAACGTTAAAAAATATCTCCTGATGTGATTTTTTTCTTTGTCATTAAAGCACATTTACGCTAGAGAAACCTATTTGTTATTATATGTTTATTCAAGTCATTATTTTCAGTCTATTTATATACGCACTTTTCAAACTAGAAGGAATATATTTAAGTTCACATTGGAAAACGCTATTTGTATGTATGTTTTAACATGTGTGTTTTTAGGCTACTCTTTCGTTTAGATTTATATCCACACATTTCACACTGAAAAGACCTCTCGTCTGTATGTTTTAACATGTGTGTTTTTAGGCTACTCTTTCGTTTAGATTTATATCCACACATTTCACACTGAAAAGACCTCTCGTCTGTATGTGTTAACATGTGTCTTGTCAGATTACTCAGTTGATTACATTTATATCCACACATTTCACACTGAAAAGGTCATTCTTCTGTATGTGTTAACATGTGTCTCTTGAGATTACACCGTTGATTGCATTTATATCCACATATTTCACACTGAAAAGACCACATGTCTGTTTTCAAAGCACTCTTTACAGTACATTTATATCCACAAGTTTCACATTGAAAAGGCCTTGCATTTGTATGTGTTAACATGTATATTTTCAGACTACTTTTTGCAATGCATTTATACCCACAAGTCTCACATTGAAAAGGTCTTTCGTCTGTATGTATTAACATGTGTATTTTCAGAATACCTTTTACATTACATTTCAACCCACAAGTTTCACATTGAAAAGGCCTTTCGACTGTATGTGTTAACACGTGTCATTTAAGGTTACCCACTAAATTACATTTATGTCCACAAGTTTCACATTGAAAAGGCCGGTCGTTTGTATGTGTTAGCATGTGTGATTTCAGAGTATCCTTTAGGGTACATTTATATTCACATGTTTCACATTGAAAAGGCAACTTTCCTGTATGTGTTAACATGTGTACTTTCAAATTACTCTTTCTTGTATACATATACCCACAAGTTTTACATTGAAAAGGCCTTTCGTCCGTATGTGTCGACATGTGTATTTTTAGATTACTCTTTCGAGTACATTTAAATCCACACATTTCACATTCGAAACGATTCTCCCCAGCATGACTTTTTATATGTATTCTCAGGCTAATCTTTTCGATAGATTTATATCCTCCTATTTCACACTGGAAACATTCCGTGGCTGAATTGGCTCGTCCGTGTTCCTTCTGCTGAAATTAGAACAATAGACACTCTAAGAAATGTTTATTGTTGGCGTTTTAATGATCTCTGAAACATGAGTAATTACGTGTTATAATGATCGTTGGGGCTTTCTTTGCTTTTCAAACCTGGAGCCTTCACGTAGTGTAAATGTGACCTTGCGAATATGTTTGTTTCCAAATGCAAACAAGTAATAGTTTCCCGCCGCTCAGAGTAGCTTCCTAGTTTATATCGTTATTCAATGCCGTATTATGTTCAGTTGCCTTCGAAAGCGTCTCTTCTAAAAGCTGGGAATTGTTTTCTCCTGGGATCATAACCCCACGCAAAGGTTTACTACCCTTTATGGAAACTTTCGTTCTTTATTTGTTGTTTTTGTAGGTAAGTGATCAAATGAATTTTAGTTTTCGTAAATCTCTATATTGTTACAAATTCTTAAAAAATGGCCGTACGAATAAATCAAATATCCACATTTGGCACTTAGTAACATCCATTATTGAGGTTACATATTGAAGGCAAAGATGAATTAGGGGCTGCAGGTTAGTAACTGAAGACCTTTTGAAAGTTCACAATGTAGTAGAGATGAGGATAATACAGAAAGTCTACAGGAATGAGACAAAATCAAAAATTTAGTAAATATTGTGGTAATTTTCGTGTTAGGGAAGAAACATATTTAATCCTTTGTTTGATCATCAGTAGTCGGCTCAGGCAGCAATCTTATAGCACCTAGAGATCATTTGCAATTGTTTTACTGATAAACTGTTGGAGTGGATCGTTTAGTACACGACCAGCAATTTACTATTGCGCAAGGACCATCTAAAGGTGATGTGCCAAGATTGCAATAAAACTCCTTCCTTGAAAGTAAATTGCTGCAGTAATAAAACGTAACATTTTAAAACACAACATTAAGAATGAGTATATGACTAAAATTCAGCTTCATAAATTGTGAACTCACAAACACAGTTACTTCTTGATATTTAGATTTCATTCCCACCAAACGATACAGAATTGAATTGGGGCCATCTTGACGAAACGCGAGGGTATCAGGGAATTTAACATATGTTTACAGGTATGGCAGACAGCTATTTCACTCGCTGCATACACTGTTCATAGTACTGGTTCTTATGATATGATATCGATGGCGATCAGAGTGCACAGAGCAAAATTTAACGATGATTTTGTCGGCATAAACGATTTTGAAATTAAAATATTCGTTTTATGCATGAAATGGAGTTACATCGGACGTTGAACAACGCTACCATTGTCGTAATACAGTAATTAAAAATAACGCAAAAATAAACAATGTCGATCTTTCCAAAATTTGCATGCTCACATATTACGACATTCTATTAAAAATAAAGAAAAAACGTACCTTTCCTTTGTCAATGGGGATGCTCGCTTGTTAGTATTCGTGTGCTTCTACGGATTCTATCAAATTCTACGCTTCTACCAGTGTGGGTCTCTGGTAACTATGAATATAGCGACGTGCAGCTACTAGTGTCATTTGACAGTATGTGGTCGTAATTCGCGGCATTGAGTGTAAACAAATGCCAGATATTCATATGCAGCTTAGAATAAAAATGCTATCCAAAAGTTTACCCGTCAACTCTCTAAACACTTGCAGCTGGCACCTAATAGTTTACACACAAATTCAAATTTAATGTTGATTAAAAATATGTATTTAGGATCTAGATCTCAGTGTCGATTTGGGATAGTGTTACTGTATACTGAAAAGTTTAGTAACGTCAATAAATCTAAGATTTAAACACATATTTTTTAGTACCACAAAATAAGTAAATATCCTCTAACAAAAATGTGTACCAGATAAGATAACACTATAGTAAAATACATAATACAAAAATAACGCACGCAATAGACATCATCTCAGTTTTGTGGAAGCTGACTGATTCCATTCCAAATAGCTAAGAAAATATAAAATACTATCAAATCTCTCATTTCCAGAAATAATATCATAATTCTGAAGAGGCACATCGAACAGAGGGGAAGGCCTTCACTGACCCAATGCACGTGGAGGTATGCACGTGGAAAAGTAAATTAATAGCACAAAATGAGTAGCAATACATCCTTAAAGGCGACCAAAACCAGCCCTATTAATACAAAATAATAGAATAATTTAAAAATGTCTTAGTTTCATTCTACAGAAGAATCTTAGTGTTTAAAAGCAGACAAAATCAAATTAAAGTGAATTACGAATTACAACTGCAGGAATTCAGAATACTCCCAGTAGGGAATCAGCGAGGAGAGATTACAAAGTCTCACCGCATAAAGAAAAGAGCATCATTTTATGTAAAAAAAAGATAAAATACATTGTACGGGCGGTAACTGTACTATGGCTTATGTCCGTCCCGATTTCTGCACATAGAAAATAGAACAAGTAACAATATGCTACATAACGTTACACTCATCCATATTTGATAGCATTTGATCAAATTAAGTTACTGAAGATTAAAAAATGTAATGCCATAATTGTTTGAGGGACGCAAGTTAAGGTCGGGATTTATGTATACAGTAATCAAGCACCTTTTTAATTTATATATACCATTGCAAAAATATTAGACCTTTAGGAAACTATGGTTCTGGCTGTATGGATGATGATAGGATGAATTCGTGAAATGAAGAAAGTGGGAGGAAACGGAAGCATCCCAAGAAAAGCCAAACACGCGGTGTTTGTCAACCCCAAAGCCCACATGGTATGAGCAGAGATCGATCCGACAAATCCAAGCACCAGAAGTGAGCGCTCCACCAACTAATTAAGAGAGGAATTGTATAAGTAAATATTGACGTGTTATGATATGGAAAGTCGTTGAGTATCATTTGCAAAGTGAGTTAAGGGAAGATTTGCATAAATGAAAACTCACCTTTGCCAATATTATACAACGCAGAGTCGTAGAGGATCACTTGAAACTGTTTGTCCAATACTAGAAGCATTTGAAGAGTTTGGGCTGATTTTGATATTAAGAAAATCCAGTTGTATCTTGACAAGAGCTCAGTCGTTGGAGTTGATTGTCTTGGGTTGTGCATAAGTCCTGGCGATTTTCATTGGGTTGGGAACACTGCGTTGTGTAGCATTCCTTTTTCGGTATTAAATTATTTCCCTTCAGTTTGGAGTTAAATTGTTGCGAACAGGAGCTTGTATGTTGTTAACAGGTCGATTTGATCTTTTTCAAGGATAATCAGTGTGGAGTGACAAGAAGAAAACATGAACGCTTCCGACTCTTTGCGTTTAATGCAGCAGAAGCAACAAGAATAATTTGTGGTGTTTAAAAGACTGAATCATTGCTAAGAGGACAGCATGGAAATACGACGTTTCAGAGAAGGAAAATTCGACTTGTGTTATCAACCATGTTCTGGGAGACATTCACTTGGTTGACGATAATCCTGGGCAAACAACGCGAGAATTGGCAAAAAAAATGGAATGTGATCACACAACCGTTGTGCGCCATTTGAATTCATTGAGTATGGTGCTAAAATTGTGTACATGTGCTAAGCGACACCAAGATAAATCAGCGATTAACCATATGTTCGTCATTTCTGCCGCGTTACATCTGGCACGTCGTAAGAAAAAAAAAGCATTCCTTGGGAGCATTGTTAGAGGTGACGAGAAATGTTGCTTAAATAATCGTCATGAATATTAAGCTCACTTTGGGTCTAGAAAAGATATCCATGATATTAAATCCCTTATGGAAAGCTACGTGTACCGGCCATCACAAACAGATATTCTCATTTTTGAAGATAAAAGAAAAATCGTAAGTTTTTAGGTAAATATCGTATCAAAAAGCCACTATAACCGAAGTCTTAAGAAAGCATTTAGATCGATATAGGACGTAGTTTAAAATTCCTCAATATTGTGTATGTAATAACAGATTTTCGTCCAGCTAATGTGTTAATGGAGGAGAAAAGACTGCCAAACGGCATATTATTACATTAAGTCTAATGCGGTGGCGAGATCATATCGTGAAGTCAACAGTCTCCGGAGATTGTTTGGTGCTACCACATAGTGAATAAGTACCTGATAGATGTGATGATGGTAATTAACAACACAATATCAGAGAGTTCAGGTATATCACCGGCAAAGGCACATTTAAAAATAATGAACCCATTTTAGTATTGGTTAATTTAGCCGTTGAAAGGAATAGTTAATCGATGAACAAACCATCTGGAAAATTTTTTGTATTTCCCTATGAGCTCGAATGAACAGCTCTATGGTATACATTACACTGAACAAAATCAAAACATAGATTTAGGGAGTTGCGAAACTTTATCCAGCCTGTGCGTATAATGCTCTGTATTCTGTGTATACTTTATTAAGTTAATTAAATATAAAGGTGAATGAAAATTCAATTTTCTTAGTTTATGGTCTGCCATTGTAAGGCTGTGTAACCCAGATTGGATGTGTGAGTGTGTCAACGAGCGCACATTATTTTTTTTTCAGGGGAAACTATGTTTGGAAGATGGCCGATAGGGATGCGCGAGGAAAATCAACACATTTTAAACTTAGGCTCCTAGGTATTTACCCTTTCGGAAGTCACAATTACATTCGGCAGTAAATACTCTAGTAGCATATCGGGAGATGAAGTTTGAAGATAGCAACAGCAAAGATGTATTTTTTGAAAATTAAGCTAATTTAGGATTTGAATGCAGTAATATATACCGTGGCATACGAAAGGGGGGTCCGAGTGTTGACTTGAAACTTAAATGAAGCTTTCCGGACATAACCCAATAATTATCCTCTCCCCACTAAATAGAGAGGTAAGAAATATAGTTTTTATTTTATGG
This sequence comes from Lepisma saccharinum, assembly GCA_022664845.1. Classification (NCBI taxonomy): domain Eukaryota; kingdom Metazoa; phylum Arthropoda; class Insecta; order Zygentoma; family Lepismatidae; genus Lepisma; species Lepisma saccharinum. The sequence continues at coordinate 12,464 of JAGDQP010045320.1, forward strand.
CCTTGAATTCTTAAGCATGCCCGTTTGTTTTACTCTAAAAATATACTTTATTTTGTTGTTGTTTATTGATATTTCCAGTAGATGGCAGAAGAAATATATTTAGTAAATGCTACTATGTCATTATATAAAAGGTTTGTCAATATCATAGCCCATTTGAAACTTAACGAATTTAAATTTTACTCTATAAACATTTCTAATGTTCTTTTCGTTTGCGCTTGTCTTCAGATACCAACTGCAACTCCTCTAGACACACGATCAAGAAACGTGATACTGTCGTTAAAACTGTAAGTTGCAAAGATATATATTGAATATCCTGAAGTAAACAAATTATGTGTAATAATACAATTGCAAATAATTTCAAATTTTGTGTTTTTAGCGAGAAATATTATACAATCATGTAATGCAAATTAGAATATTTTATGAACCGTTCTTATAGAAAAGAGAATAGTGGCAGTTAAAGGATTTCGATGAGCAAGGAACATGGATGGAATAGACTAGTAATTGTCCCGCAACGTGAATATTTACTACAAATTGATCATATCTGACATCATTTTGCTCATTTTTATCATTGACGTTGACACGATTTTTTAAAATTAATATGCGTAGATACCTTAGGTTGGTTAAAAAAAAATGTAATTAAATGGTTGAATATTAATCAAGTGTCCCCTATCTGGATTCATCATTGGTATATAAATTATGTCATTCCAGAAACAAATAGAAGCATTTTCTTGCATATATTCTTAAAAATAACAGAAAAAATGCCCATTGAGGGGCACGCACCCTGTGCCACTCTCTGGTTGCGTCTCTGAAACATATGGGACTTTGCAAAACGCATGGGATATCAGGACTCTGAGTAGCTGACGGACACCAGGTGTGTTCCACGCCCCTACAGGACTCCGTACGGCTCCGGTTACGTCTGAGACCTTGTGGGAAGTTGCTGTGGTAGTGGTTCACGCGAAATGCAATGTCGTAGTGAGCTAATGGTATTCGAACAGGGCATGGTGGTGGGTGACCGACGCATGGGAAGGTCGATTTCGCGGTGGTACAGGAATTCGGTGTCATATGTTTAAACGTTTCCACGGTGTACCGAGAATCGTTGAACGAACATGTCACAGTCTACAACAGATACCTTATCGGACATCGAGCTGCCCTCAATGACTGAGATCATCTACACCTGGGTCAACACAAACAAGAGGGCGAAAATGTCAAATCACGGCCTAATTAAACACTTGCGGCGTTCAAAATATCTCCTAGTAGACAATCTGTCCGAACATGAGAGCCCTCGCACGACAAGCGTGCCACTGCTAACCAGGTGTCATCAAAAGTCTCCGCATTTGTCAAAAATCACTTCACATATACACTGGAATAGTGATGTTACAGCACATGATGCGACTTGGCACAGTAATAACTTTGCCATGGCGATGGGAGGCACCACGTGTGGAGCAGACCTCACGAAGCGATAGCTCCTGAATGACAAGAGGGAGTGGTTCAGGGCGGTGGAGTGCGTTTTCCTGGCATGGAATTGTCCCCCTGATTCTTCTGGGAGATCCGTTGAATGGACCTCGGTATTGCCAGCTGCTCGGAGACCACATGCACCCATTTTCGCCTTTCAACACCCTTACAAAATTGCGGTCTTTCAAGAATACAATGTGCCGCCACATCACTCCAATGACACCCGAAAATGGTTTTAGGAACACGGAGGAAAGGTCGAACGACTTAGATGGCCATTTCGGAAATCTAATATGAACCCAATCGAGAGAATCCCTGAGCCTCAGATATCTGAAGGCCATAAATAAAATTCAAATTGAAATTTGATTGTAAATTGTCTTTTTCTTGTTTTTTTTAGGGGGGAGGTACAGCCAACTTAGGCTTTAGTCCGTCACCTCGGAGAGACAACGTCCTTCTGATTATAGCTCTTTCGGCGGGCAAGGACGGGAAAGTAGTAGCCAGGGCGTTTGTTGAGGTATCATCTCGGCATTCGGTTGGTGAAACTGGAAACCAGCCGCTTGGATAACCAGCCGCAATGCTCGAACCTACGTGCGTTCTCGGTACTCATCCGAAGTCTGCGATGTTAACTATAATTTTATCTTATCTTTAATTTACTAATTATAATTTTCACTAGTTTTCTTACTATAGAAGTTATGCCTTTACAAGATTAGTCAAGATATTTCTTCTCGGTTCTATTCATTAACATCCTGTATAAATATTCAGTATGCCCCTGAAATTATAGCGAAAACTTCGGGACGTGGCTCTTCACATAAAAACAAGAAGAAAAAAGCTCATTTGGAGAAATTGAATATTGCGCGTAGTTTCGGAGCTCAAAGTTTCGTTTGTATTATCACAAATGACGTCATAGCTCAACACATAATGAACTACGCGGTATCGTTGTGATTTACATCGCTTACGTAATTATTTATCGATATGACGTCATTTGTGATTGATAATGCCGCCAAAAACTTCCGGCGTTTGTAGCTCTGAAATTACGCATAATTTTGATTTTCTTCAAATGAACTTTTCCCCTTCTTTTGATGTGAAGGATCACTTCTCGAAGTTTGCTCCATTGTTTGAGGGTCACCCTGTATATGATTTACGTAGTCATTATTTCAAGATAAGGATACACGGTACGTAATGTGACAATCTATATGACCCTTCCCTTCATGTCCTAATTTTTAACGGTGTCTCGTCTGTTAACTGTAAACCACCCACCCACGCTTAATATAAAGTGAAGTTACGTTAGGTACACACATACACAAACATATGACACATAGTTTCCTGACGTGCAGCTAATATAAACGAAAATGATCTTTCTGGAATCTCTTTTGTCAAAAACGTTTTATTGCATTCGTGCCACCCCTGTATGGGAAGTGTAACATCACCCACAAGAAAGGGCGTTTTAACACCTACAGTTCTGCTCTCTTTCTCCTTATTTATTTTTAGACTGAAGAATACTATAGGCTGTGGTTAGTACTCGTGTCGTATCAGTGTCAACAAGAGAGACAAGCCTTCTACGAAAAAAATCGGGAACAGCAAACAGAAGAGGAAGTAGCTATGATTTCTCGTTAGATGTTCTGCTGTCCTACACTTAAACACGAACATCAACAATAACTTACAAAGCTCATTATTATTATTATTATTATTATTATTATTATTATTATTATTATTAT
>JAGDQP010045321.1:0-15627 GCA_022664845.1 Lepisma saccharinum
ACTAGCCACTGCCGTCACACTCACTCCACATAACCACGCACCAACAATTTGCCCTCTTTGAAACTCTGAGAGGTCTCCCATTTTACACTACCTCCGTCTCCTGCAGCCACTGCACACTCCTGTTTCACGACGCCTGACGTAGTATGGAGACCGACCTAACACACCACCACCAGCAGTCCAGCGTTGCGGTCGCCACGACACCACTGCCAACCCATACATCTGACGTGTTGCCAACTACAGGTGTTTCCATTATTCTGATAAGCATTTGTCTACATCCGAAATGATGTAACCTTTTTGCTTTTTTCCCTAGGACCTTCTTTCTTGTTTTGTGTCAAGAATTACCGTCCGCAAGTTGTCCACATGTTTCGGTTCTGTTACAATTCACAACAGTCGATTTTGGATTCCAAGTTCGCAACCCTGTGTCGCTGACACGAAGCTGAATTCGAGAATTTTGCAGAGGACTTTTTTTCTTGTTTTGATCTCACGAGATCACCCCGCCCCCCCAAGTTTTTCCACATCTTTCGGGTTCACCCTGTATAAAAGTTACGTATTATATTTTTTCCAATAGGTTGATATTTTAGAGCCATCTGAATATATTACTATCTTGGTTTACTGTCACTGCAAACCACACACGTCATCTCTACTGAGTACTGCAATACTACTAGTATCTGAAAGCAAGCCATTCAGCATAAGTATTCCAAATTTAATGTAAAACTTAAATTTAATGCCAAACTGTTGATTTAAATTGCTTTAATAACTTCGGTACTCATTCTTAGAAGACATCAGAAATAGTCGGAATGCGTTTTAAAAGTAAGGAATAATTTTATTTAGATTAATCCCATTCAAAATAGCTGAGAATGTTCTTTAAGTGCAATGAAGAAACCGTAAGATGTTGAGTGAATCTGTTACGTCCTCTCTGGACTATATGTGTGTCAGCAATGGTTTTTTTTCTCTTATCTGAATATGTGACGTAGAATATTTATGATGTTTTCGATGGATTTCTCTGCCAAATGTCTAACGCGCCATCTAGAACATATATATTTGATACCACGACAGGTACTGATTGCGTGATATGCAACGTAAAGTGTTATATTGTTTAGTAAAACAATCGATTCATACAAGTAAGTCTCTTGTGTACAATCATCGTCTTATTTGAATGAATATTGATTGAGATTAACTATACTGTGTAGATTCTTGTTTAATTACACAGACAGTTCCGTTTAATAGTTCGTGGCGATCTCTGGCGACTAGTAGATTGCAAGGCTGCTGCAATATTTATATATCATGTGCAATATTTAGAAAGAAAATAATGTAAACGTATGATTTGCCTAGCATTTAAAGTCATTTATTTTGCTATCTCACTATCGTCTGATAATCTACTAATGTGGATAATTTATTTGAACATTCTAAAGAAAGATTCGCATAATTATTCTATTATTTATAGCGAAGTGACATAGGCCAGTACTCTCAAACATTAATCTGTAAACAATTATTAATAATACAAAGTATTAATCTACACCCTCAAAACTGTACCTCTGAATTGGGAGTAGAAAAATTGGAATTTTGTATTCCCAATTTTTGAGAGGCAGTGGCGAACCCAGAGTTGGTTGAAAGGGGCGGTTCTATGCCTCCGAGTTCTTGGGAGGGAACAGATTAATAGAAACAAAAATGATGGTAAAATGTGAATTCTTGTAACCGTCACTGATTCTCAAAAATTGGGAGTACATTATACTACCTATATATATATATATATATATATATATATATATATATATATAGATAGATAGATAGATAGATAGATAGATATAGATATACCTAGAACAGAACTAAGTATATGGAAAAGGATAACACACGCGCACATATACATATTTTACTTACCCATTTATATAAAATACATCACTCTTTAATAGATATGTTCCCAGGGTACTACTGTTTGTTATAAAGATAAACAAAAGTAGACGTCATAGGAAAAGTTATTAGATGTTAAATATTATACGTAATTTAAGCTACTCCGAGACAGATGCGTTGTGATGTTAAATCAATATACGATTTTGAAACTAACCACAGATTATATACTATTCAGTTAAAATTATCATATTTATATTCTTACACTCAAACAGCTGCTTAATTATACTGCCAATTACTAGTATTTGAGGTTCCTGGTTAAATAGATCTCAGCAATACCTTTAGTCCAGACACACTTAAAATTTATGGTTAAAATTAAACTTTAGTCAAGGTGTCTATACAATATTTAAATTTGTTTCGATACTACGTTGATGGCATACTGTACAATGCTAAGTAAGTATGCACCTGTTTGTTGTAATGGAGATATTAGTTCTTCTGAGGATTCAACAATACAGTATAAGCACTTAAGAGTTCATTTTTTATGGTAGTTGATTTTTATATTGTACATGTATGAATAATTTAATGTTATTATATAGAATGACAGTGCTCGGAGGAATAAAGCATCAATTTACGGACGATTATATATATAGCGATGGTGAAGAAGGTGCAGTTGATTAATTTAGTTTTCTCCGTATCACTGAGTTGAAAGACTTCAATGTAATTTTTACTGTTTCTTTTTAAAGTGAAGAAGATGTTTACCACATAAAAGGAAACGGTTAATTTACGTTGGTATAAAGAACAGAAAAAAAAACACCTTGGTAAATCTACAGCATGCTAGTTTATCTCCTGTTCATCAGCTTGAGGGAAACTTCTCATAAACATTTTTTTCTTCAGTATTGTAATCTTAGACGTTGAATTTGCCCCCACCGTGATAAATAAAATGTTATTACGGTTGAAATCAGCATTGAATTATTCAAATTCACCTATCAAACCAAAACAACTTTCTGTCAGGTTTAATATGCGAACCAGTGTTAACATTCCCGGTAAAGATAATCTCCAATTTGAAGGTGGTCAATCTTACTTACGGATATTGCGACAGCACCAGGCCTCTTAATCTACCTAAACCATTAGTCTAATATTGCCGTTATAAAAAAAAAACTTGCTGGGTATTTGTGTGCTATGTTTAGTAAAAGGCACGATTGGAAATTCTGTTATATCGTATTTTCTGGGTATCACGATGTGAAAGTATGTATGTGGAGACCACTGGTCTGTTCTGTCGAACCTTTTCCTCCATCATCAACGTGGTTGGAACATAACATGTTTACGAATATTACTGAAATAACGTTCAATAAGAAACCACATGCAAGCTAAAATATTGTGGAGATGGTTAGTTTTGCTTGTGACTGTACTGTGGATATTCCATTCTTGAGTTTGTAGTTTGCTTATTTGATGACAACGCACATAAAATGCACAACTGTTGGTTGTCACATAATGAGCTTTTTATTTTAACGAAAGGGCACGTGTACAGTGAGGGATCTTTTTTCAGTAGGCGTAAAGAAGTGTATTTCTCTGGAACAGAGAGCATTACAGTTGTGCGAATTATCTATTATTGTAACTAGAGACACTGTATAATTGCAACACGAGACAATTCGCACAAATACAGAGTTTGTACTCCCAGAGAAACTTTTTACTCTGCATGCATGTTTTTACTTTTTAGTCCTATTAAGAAAGTTCCCTCACTGGACATGTGCCGTTATGAAAATAACCCCAACAATTTATCTATGTATGTTCTAATCCAATTAGAAAAAACTATCGTACATTTCACATATATAATAAGCACCTTATGTCAATTTGTTTCTATGTAATAACTTCCAGAGTGCAAATGCAGAGAAAATATGATTTGGAGATTCTCCGTCGTATAGTGATATAGTTTTGCCTCTGTGTTGTCACTGTTTCTATTGCTAATTCTACATTGCTTTCTGAGTTAATTGACCTAGTATAAAATGTCATTTCGTGTAGCTATGAAATAAACAAATCAATAATGTCACTGATAAGGAAATATAAATAAATATTAAAACTATTTAAGGTAAGTACTATTCCTTACACATTAGAAAGAAAATCCCTTTCGCTGTATTAAAGGGGTTATTATTTCTGAAAGCGTTTATTTTAAAAATGTATACTACCATCTGGTGAACAGTAAAGGAAATATTACTTTTAGACGCTAACAGATCCAAAATATTTCTATATACCTTGGAAAAGCTACCGAATCTTAAGAAGGGTCATTCAAATTTATGTCCCCATCATCAAGAAAGGTATGAAGCATTGAAGACAAGTCTTGGTGATGCATTTACTCCTACATGGAGATCACATTCATCTCTTGGCTTCATGTTTATATCTTTTGAAAGACTGACAGCGATTATTTTGTGAGTAAGCTGCTACTATCTTTGTCCAAGTTGTAAATAATCAACATTTGGATTGTTAGTTCACCATACCATTCGTTCCGCACGCTTTTTCTCCCATTTCTATTGTTCGTAGAATAACAACTCGCGTTTTTCATTCTCCTCTTTACGCTCTCTTCCATCTTTCAACTCTTTGAGCAGAAAGATAGCGAGCAAACCAGAATGAGAGAAAGAGAGAGAGAGAAAGAAACAGGAAAATGTGTACAGTTCCACATTTTTTGAACCCCCTTTTTTATTTTTTTTTTGTACGGGACCCCAAGCAAACACACTCTCTAGCATTTGCTAGGAACAGAAACAGAAGAAAAGAAAAAAAACTCATTCCACAAATAGCACGTCTCCCTACTGGTCCTTCTTTTCTCGTTACTTGCGGTAAAAATGTCCTCTTCGTCTTCAGAACCATCTTGGATATGTACACTCGTGTGTGTGTGTGTGTGTTTCTTAAAGAAACGTTTTCTTCCTCTATCTCTCTCCCTCTTCTTCTCTCCTCCCTTTCCTATATTCTTTTGTCTCTGTTCCTTTTCGTTGTCTTCTCTCTTTGTTCTCTACATCCTTTTTATGTACCTCTCGACCTCTCTTTCCATTCCACGGAAATTTTCCTTAGTAGGCGTTTGGAGGAAGCATGACTTGCTTACGGAATGAGTTTTTTTTTCTTCCTTTACTTCTCTCATCCAACTGGCTTCTCTTTTGCTCCTCACGTCACCTCCCCCTTTTTTCTCTCTCTACATATATTGGGACCAAATGTTGTCATCCCAGAAGCCAGAGTTTTTATGTTTTCTTTTACCCTCGTTCACCTTGAATGGGGTTCAGGTGCACGAAGACAGACTTACAACTCACTTAACTTCTTTTGCTTCATCTTGCAATGTGGATACACTTTCTGGAAACGTGGATAGGCTTCTTTACATGTTAGTTCTATCTGAACTTTAAAACTATATAGTCCATTTCTCTTCTTTCTTATGTTCCATTATTCTTCTCTATTATTTTTCTTTTTGGGTAATCTGGAATAGAGTAATTGTTAAATTATGTTTTTTCTTTCTAGTGGATTGTTCTTCTCCATATCTTATCAGAGCGAGATTCTCAATTTCTTTCGCAAAAATTCAACCGATGTTGGCATAACTCAACAATATGACTTGAAGTTCTTTATTCCTTTTTTTTATCTGTATTCACCAGATATACTGCTATTGGACCAAAATATCATCTTTAGAGCCTCTGAACTCATCCATATACTGATTTATTTGCATATTGAATCTCGATTGGTTTTCTTAAGTGGGAAGTGTGTCCTGTTATTCTAGGCTAGAATTTTACGCAAAACACGTCGATTTGTTTTTATTATATTGAGATTTGTAAGTAGTTTTTGAATTCTATTCCCTTTTGTATACCGAAACCCCACAAGTTAATTTTTCGTGGGGTCGCTATAGTTATTCAGGCATATATCGATAACCACTTGAAATATCGTGTTCGCATTTTCTTGGGGCGTCTCAGTTGAAGTCTCTCTTTGATTTCTGTTTCAAAAATTTGCGTGTACCTTTTAGTACCCCAGAACTAAACAAATTGACCCCCTTGATTTTTCCTAAAAGTTTCGTTTGGGATACTCAATTATGCAAGCTTATTACTTTTCTAAATTTTCTTCTCCTTATATAAAATACCCAAGAGCCCAAATCCTATCGTTTCACTGTTTAGCATTTCTTCTTGGCTGAATCAATTAAGAAATTAGAGTCTTCGCTACTTTGCTGTCGTCAATCAATATATTACAAATTGTTTTTCCGTTGATCTCATATCGAATGATTGCTCTTTGAGGTTTTTGATATTACTACAGTCTTTTCCTTTATTCTGTGGAAATAGTACTTTACTTTCGTACAGTAAAACCATAATATACCCGCCCTTCAGTATGCCACGGAATTTTCAATATGGCATCCACGCATTACTATCATATCTCACAATTCTGTTCATGCCATTTCAAAGACAAGCTTTTTTTAAATTAGCAGAGTTTAGTTTTAATTCCAACTTCTATAATTCACGTTGTGTAATTTCGTATGACATAACTCTCCTGTTCCGTCCCAGATACCACGCAAGTTTATACAAAGTTTGAACTAGCCTTGATTTTCTTTTGAAATGCTAAACTTTACGTACAAAGTTTGGTGCAAGGTTGTGGCAAAATTGATGATGACAGACATTCCGCATGAGCCTTGATTTTTGTTTATCTTTATATAAATTTGACATATTAAGTTTGCCGTATACCGTGAAAAAAGTCATCAGTTTTGACTCGTGGTCGTGTGTGGATAAAGAACACTGACAAGCGACAACTGGGAGCTGGTGGTTTTTGTGTTGTGGCTAACGTATTAGAAACCTAATACAGAGACTCAGGTTCGATTCCCGACAGAGAAATGTTTTATTTTTTATAATACTGTACAGTAACTTTTTTTTTTGTACAAAGAGTACAGTATACGCATTTTCAAATTGTATAAAAATACTAACCATTGGTGAGGTTAGGTTTGGAAAGTAATGTGCGGTGTTTCTTTTTTATTAATCACGCGATTCACTCTAGTTCACGGTAACGATAACAGCAATACGTTGAAAATACTTTCTTTACCGAATGAGTCGTGAATTATTTAACTTATTTTCGGAAAATGCGTACAATTTCGAAAATTATGTAAAATGTTAAAAAATGCAAAAGGAAGGAAAGGGGGAGGAAATGTAGATACAAGTAAATGAAGATAAAAAAGTTGTTAAAAATATGATTTTTTTAAAACCCAGGCGTGCTAGTTAGTAATCCAACAGGTAAAAAATCACTGTTAGTTTATCACTGTAAGAAAAAAATCATGGCTAGTCGAAACTAACGTACTATCTGGGAAATTAGCAGCCACTTTGTTTGAGAAATGTCATCGGCCCGAACAGTAAAGTAAACATCATTATGGTACTCCTGAGGTCACTCGCTTCTAAAAAAAACACGAATCAGCCTTCTTTTTAACTCTACTCTAACAGAGGATCAGTAAGCTTTCCCAGTATCAAATTAAAGTCTACATAAATGTCTTCATTTCCGAAACTGCTATCGTAACATAAAAGGACTACTAATTCGTGCAAAAGAAAAACCGTGGAGTAATCGAAAGAGTGACAGACAACAAACAGATCTGAAGACTGTCAGTTCGAATCGCACTGTAGACTGAATTTTTTTCTCGACACAGGTTCGATTTTGGTCTACCAACGTTTTTAAAAGCAAAGTTTGTAGCAAGCTTGTCTTGAAATGTTTGTAGGAAGTTTTACATGCAAACTTTGCATTGGTCAACTAGCAAGTTTGCTGCAAGATTATAGCAAGTTTGCATCGCTTGCGATGCCAAAATTGCTGCAAGTTTACTGTATTATCTGGGGTAATGCTGACTGTACATATAGTGGATGTTCCACTATTTCTGTCCAATAGAATCCAATGAAGATTTTTTGTTATAGCTGCGATGAATTTGAAGGTTCCGTAAGTTAGTTTGTTAATCGCTTTAATTTTATTTAAAGAAATGAAAAAACGTACTGTGATTTTAATAAGTTGTAAATATGTTCAAATAATATGTCTTAATTATCATTACTGTACAGTGCAGTATTTGATCCACATTGAGTACGATAAAAGAAGTTTGAATACACGTGACGACGGATAGGTTATAAAAGAATTTTCAATACACAGCTATTAAAACATGTACCCTGACAGTCACGTTATAATGGGAATTTCCTTCTCTGTAAGGGTTACTTGAATCACTGGAAAGTGGTAGAAAGAAGGGGTTAAAAATTAGCTATACATTTTAATCTATCATCCTTAGCCTTTGCTTTATGTGTACCATATTTAGCACGCATGTATTTTTAGAATGCTTATCGTAGAAACAGTTATATACGATTTCACTGGGTGCGATGGTCTGAGAAATTAGCCTTCAGTTCATGAATTACAGACTCGAAAGTTGGCTGCGAATTGACAATGTTTTGGGGTTTTATAATTCATAATTTTCTGACTTGAAACTGGCCAAAATATTTAGTTACTAAAGGGATCCATAACAATAAAGTGTGACGAAGTTAAGTGCACTTGGGAATAACGTAATAAAATCTATGAAGACGTGTAGATACGAAGTATATAATATGTATTATTGGATCTAGTGTAAGTTCCATTGACTTCGCTGCACGCCACGGACCTTGCTTTGAGCGCATTGGGACGCAGACTTCGGGTGATCATTAGGAGGCACGCAAGTTCCAGTTCCTGTGCCAACTATCCTCACTCCGGTTTTACAGAGGCTTTCTCAATGCCACTAGGCTAATACTGATATGGTACCTGGAATACATCCTCCAACTTCTGAGGAGCTTAGTTTCTAGACGCCTGTCCAGCTCTTAAAATGAAAATTAAACAAAATATATATGAATCGAAGTTACGTTGAAACATTCAAATAAGTATCAGGTTATTATATTTTTACAGAAAAAAAAGTCCAGCAATATCGATGTTTGTCTTACAAATATACCGCAAAACCTCAGTTTTCAGATAAAATGTTCTCATCCGTTATCGTCATCTCTAAATTGAGCGTCTTCTTTTCTTCTCTTTAGTTAAAATGGTTAATTGCAAGTAAGTTTACCAACGGTTAACAGGTTTTTGTTTTTGTTGTAGCAAAACTAATCCAAAACATTCCTTCCATCTCCCCCACAGTCAACGCTTTCTGGAAGGTAGGAAGGTGTACTGGACCTCTAGTAGTCGTAGGTAGTAAGCAGTAGGTGAAGTAGTAGTGCTAGTATTGGGAGAAGAAGTTGGCAAGCCAACTTGCTTAATTACTGCGACACGGATGAGGCTGTATAATAAAGGGCAAGAATTTACCAGTGCTAATAGCTTTGCCCTCTATACGAAGCGAGCGATGAGCGACGAACTAGTTACCTTTTAGCATCCTCCCGGAAAGGAAACGGTGACGACACCAGGATGGAGAGAGAGAGAGAGAGAGAGAGAGAGAGAACTTTGCCCGGAAGTGTTCTTCGTTGTTGTTTGCGAGAGAACTATCCTCTCCACCTACCTTCTGAGTTTACTTGCCGTACCAAAGTACCAGCAGGTTAATTGAGATGGTGTTAACTTATACTTCTTCTTCTATACCTACGGCAGGATACGTATATGAAAGAGCCTGATCCATAAAATTAAAGGTAGTAAACATTGTGTGTTTGTGTTTCGTAGCAATGAGATTTGAGTTCAGGCCGTTGGAAGCAATAACCGGAAATAATTTGAAGAATGAAAGGGCAGGACTAACTGAATTGTTTCATAATAGATATTGCATTAGATATTGTTCAAAAGGTTCTTTCGGTTGGAAATAAAATTAAGAAAAAAAAAAACTCTTTTTAATGTCATATATAAAATGTTTCTTTCTTTTTCTGCGTCCTCATCCGTTTCCAAGCCAAATAACACATCAGTGTTTTTCATTTAATTGTCAGCGGACACCTTAGAAGGATTCATGGAACTAAGGATAATGTAAAGCAACGATTTCCACCTAAAGATGACAGCACATAACGTTTAATGTATTTTCACTGTTACACGAAATTTTCTTACTGCTCTTACAAATTCAAACCTAGAAAGTTCAAATTTTCAGGGAAGAAACTTCATAACCAATTCAAGAGCATGATCGATGCCGATATTTTAATTTTCGTTTTTGTTCATTGTTGACAGAGCTTCATTGTTATAGGTTTCGATATTCACAACAACAATGAAGCGATTTCAACAATGAAGGAAAACGAAAATAAAAGATCTGCAACGATCATGCACTTGAATTGGTTATGAACTTTCTTAAGAGTTTGAACTCTCTAGGCTTGAATTTGTAGGAGCAGCAAGGAAATTTTATGCAAAGACATACAAAGAATACGTTAGACATATACGAAGATAGTGCTGCCATCTTTTGTTGGAGATCGTTGCTTTAGATTATTTTACATAATCCCCTATCATTTTAATAAACGTAGTTTCTTTCACAATACCAATACAATATTAATAATAAGCTCTTCAGAAGCACAGCAACGAAAGAATAGCATTGCAATAGCCATCTTGCGACGAAATTGCGAACTAACTTTCTCTTAGTTCAACATTTGTCTACGGTGAGCGTTGTTGTAGAAAAAATTCGGAATTTATCTTGAACCTTTTTGGTGGATATTTAAAATCTGCCAACGCTATGACGAACTAGTGTTGTGAGATATTGGGAAAATGTTCAAAAAATGGGAAATTCTTAACAATGACGGGAATGTGGAACGTTAAAATAATCTAAAAACGTTAAATTCTGTTACGGTGAACCAAAGCGAGTACAAGATAAGCGGCTCAACTCAATTTAAAAAAATGCCGGTATATTTTGCTGATATAGCAGCGTCAAAGAAGAAAAGACATAATTTCTCACATAATAATTAGATGAACAGCTACCTGAGTTATTATTTCTTAATTTGTTATAAATAACGCTCACAGAGGGGAAAAACAAAGAATGTAAAAAAAAATCCGAGAAAAAGCGTGTTTGAAAGTTTAAGCCCTTATACAAAGCAATTAGTTCGCCAATCCTTTTGTCGCTTTTTCCATGGACAGTTCCACGTTTCAGTACGGAAGGAATATTCCGTTCAATAGTAGGACGTTTCACTAACAGAGAAAGCACCAGGCCCGTAGCCAGCCCGGTTACTTAGAGGGGGCAATGATGGGGAGGACGTCAAGGAGCAACACAAAACTATTTATTTATTATTTATTTTTCACGAAATTTATCAGAAGGTTGTAGTATTTTTTACAAAGAATATACTGGCAAATATTACAGTACAAAATCCAAGACTACTGAGTACCATCTTTAATGTATATTTTTCGTTTAGAAGATAGTGTATATATATACATATATATATATGTGTATATATTATGTGTATACAAACTATTAATGTATTTGAGGAAAATTCGGTAACACTGTATATTAAATTATTTGAGAATTACAGAACCCTTATCACAAGCAAGTTATGAGATACTTTTATCTGTAAAAATTTAAAAAAGAAAGCAATCCTACCATAAATGAAATAAGCAGAAATTATTTTTAACATTCTTTATCCAACAATATTACAATAAAAGAAGTTTGCGTGAGCACTTCGCAAACTCAACGACCACCTGGTCTAGATCTAGTGCTCGCAGGATATCTTTATTATAAGCCAAGAGAACGAGGTCCGAATTTCTTTCCTGTCCCACTGAGAGGCGTTGGGGGCGAAGGAGAGCCGTTAGATGTGAAAAGGAATTTTTCATCGTGGCCGTGGAAGACGGAATAATTAGAGCAGCTTCTGTAAGCATCCTTAGGCCCGGAAAAGCCTCACCATACTTCCCAATTTGTTCTGAGAGCTGCTCCAGAGATGTGGTCTCGCTCATCAGTCGATTTGCCAGATCTAATTCCTGCTTCAAATTCTGAAGAATTTTGCAATGGTTGTCTTTGTATTTCACAACATCGAACATGGGTTTCAAATTTCCTTCACTTCTGTTACCACTTAGCAAGTGTTGAATGGCTCCGATCACAGCCGTCCCTGTCTCAATAAATCTGCTGCGAATTTCTTCAATGGAGAGATCGAGAACTTCGTAGAATAATCGTCTCAGCTCATTCTCGTCTTCCTTTCTCTTTTCCAAATGTATGCCTTCCAAATCAACAACCGAATCAGCGAACGTACTGGGGTTCGTGCATTTGCGTTTTAATGGTATCTGAGGCAAAATGTTCAATGCATATGCCTTCATTGCATCATCGAGGAGATTTCCAAATACTTCTACATCTTTCAGACAAGATCGGATTTGTTCCGTTACAGATTCTATTAACTTCACAACAGCAGCAATGTCCAAATCTCTTCTTTGCAGCAGTGCATTTGCCGTTTTAGATATCCAAGCACCTTGAACGTGAGTTCCGAAAGTCTTAGTAGAGATTTGATGCAGTAATCCGGTAGCTTCAACTTTCAATGAGGCAAGTTCTTCGTGGGAAGTTTGGATTGCTATCAGCGCACTTAATATGTGTATTCTGTCGTCATGAATCACTGTGACTGTGTCTAGATATCCAGTCCAACGTTGTTCCAACAATCGTTTAAACTCTTTCCTGCGTATTCTGCTGCAACGTGTCCTTTGCTGAAAAGCAATATAGTTGTTTACAAATATCGAAGAACTCTTTCAGTTCAGGAACTGATTCAATTGCTCTAGTAACAACCAAATGCAACTGGTGATTGAAGCAGTGGAGAAACAAAATATTCCTCTTCAAATCCTCAAACAATGCTTGTACTTTCTACTTTCCTTAAACAGTCTAAGATCTTGCTTGTCCAACTTCAGTATAGCTACGCATCTTTCTTGTGCTTTAAAGTTCACAATATACCTAACTGCGACAGACAAATCTTCGATTCGTTGCTTGTCTCTGGTTTTATCTGCAACTAATGAACAAAATGTGCTTTCGTTCTCTACATTCACTATTTTTCTCACAACAAATTCTGCCATGAAATGAATTATTTTATTCTGAATATCCGGGCTAGTGTACTTTGCATTGGCAGGGATTGTTTTGACAATTTCTGCTAATTTTGGATCTTTACGAATACTAAGTTCTAACAGATTTAAGAACAACCCACTTGAAGGTTCTCCGGGTCGCTCACACCCAGAATCTTCCCTGAACGACAAGTGATTTAAAGCCAACAATTGAATAACTTCCATCACACTTTTCACATAGTACCTATTCTTCACAATTACATCACTACACACTTGTTTCCTAACCTTTTCGTCCGAGTCCTCACGTTTCAGTTGCTCCAAGTAACAAGCCATGGCGTACCTATGAGTATCAGATTCGGCATGACGAGAGAATCCCTTATATTTTTCGGTCGCATGTTTCCAGTCTCTAAACCATTATGTAGAAATGAGGGATCACTGTTTCTTGATGGATATTTCCGGCATGGGAAGCAAAAGGCAGCATCTAACATCACAAAATACTCGAGCCAGTTTCACGTTTCATACCCTATTGGATAAAATCGTCAAATTGCACCAGAAATTTTGAAACCTGGAAGATTTGCAAGATGCGGCTGAGCGGCCTTTATATCGCCAACGTCTTCTACGGGTGAAACACAGCGGAAATAAGATGTTTCACATTTAGTTTCTACTCCAGCCTCTTCAGATATTGATGTGGATGGCACAGCTTCTGAATTAGTTCTACTTCCGACACTTATTGCACTAAAAATTGACTGGATGGAGGCTTGTGTCATTTTATGGTGTTACATTTCTTTGAAACGGCATCTTGTCTTACGGATTAAATGCTTGTAATGGTGCCATTAATGAAGCCTCAAACGCTTGCAATGAGAAAAAATAATATGAGAGATATTGGGCACGTTTAACATTAGCAACAATCCTATCATTTTCGAAGAAATAGTAATACACGCTTAAATTTAATTTTCTTTGGTAAATAACATAACAAGAGTTTCATACCTGGTTTTTACTAAAACAATTTAAAAGTTCTCGATAGCTTTATCTTTTAGAGCGGGCAAAATATATTTTAGGGCGTGCACTGCCCGCTCTAGACCCCCCGGGCTACGGGCCTGGAAAGCACAGAACCCCCCCCCCACCAAAAAAAACAATAAAAAATGGACATTCCTTGTTTTTCCCCTTACCCTTCAATTGTCAGCATAATTTAAGTAGGTTTTCAAATATCGTTATCCAAGGATCACATATAGCTACTAGGCAGCCACCAAAACTTGCACTACCAAATCTACACAGTTCGAACAGAAAACCTTTGAAAAGTATGGACTTATCTAGAATAAAAGGGTACCCCGTCCAGCTCTTAGCTACTTGAGAGTCTCTGCCAAAGGCAATATCTGTTGAATTAAGTGTTTCTCATATCGGTCGAATATAAAGTGCTGACATACCGGTTTAATAACGCTAGTGGAGCCATTGCGACAGAACACCCATGAAGAAAATTATGACATACTAGAAATTATGAATATATGACATCAAGAAATAAGCCCAGAAGCATATTTTTCCATTCTGTGTTTCCCATGTGCAAAGGTATCGAAGGTAATTGGACTATGGTTAGGTTAGCTAGGCTACGATTATTTTGTAATTACGTTAAAAAAAAAATCAATGATTTTCCTGAACTATTTAAGTGCAGTTTCTATTCGTGGCGATCAAGAAAGAACATACTTAAGAGGAATATGAGATCAATGGGGAATATAGTCATTCTCAATCGAAGATAAAAGGTACACCAGTTACAATATGAAAAAAATATATTCCTAGATCAAATAAATACATCATGATTCAACGTTTAGTGCACAATATTTTATCAATAGCACATAAGCTACTTAAATATGGTACCTTAGCCATACGAATGAGCGTTTACAAGTTTCAAGTTTTTATCAACATGCACGGCAGTGCATGAGCCAAGTTCTTCACGTCAGAAAACGTCAGCACTGCCAGAAGCATGTTATACAGGAACAAGAGTTTATGGCAAAATCGACGATTTGGGGGCCCCGTAAGAAAAAAGATGTTAAAGATAGGAATATGAGCTTTTGCCGTTAAGGAGATATGGTAAATATGTGCAGATGTACAACATTTCATATTCGTATCTCAAACTATGTTCTAGTTGTGGACCCCTGAAATTGCACATTTTAGGCTAACTGACTCACTCACTCACTCACTCACTCATCATATTGTTTAGGGTGTTTGGAGTAAGCTAGAAACATGAAATTTGGTATGAAGGTAGAGGATGATAAGTAGATAAAGGAAAAATTCCGATATTTTGAAAAGGTCGCTATCTTGGATTCAAAATGGCCGCCAAACCTAAAATTTCAAAGAATACACAGCCTAAACGACTAAAGATAGAACAGTGAAATTTGGTATGAAACTACATCATTGATAGCAAATTAAGAAAACTTTTTAAAAATTTGAAAAAGTCGCCTTTTTGGATTCAAAATGGCCACCAAACCTAAACTTTTAAAGAATACACAGCCTAAACCGCTGCCGCTAGAATAATAAAATTTAGTTTGACAGTACAACATTATTAGTAGATTAAGAAAATATTACCAAACATCTCTAAAGACGCCATCTTGGATCCAAAATGGCGGGCGTCATAAATCCATTTTCCAACTGCTTGAGCCAGAGATACGAAATTTGGTATAATGATGTATTATCAAGAGTAGTTTAGGAAAACATAACAACGTTTTAAAAAATTCACTATCTTTGATTCAAAATGGCAGCTGAAATACCATTTTTCACATCGTTCGAGATAGAGAAATGAAATTTGGTATGACAGTGTATCATCACGAGTATGTCACGAAAATATAAGAAAACGTTAAAAATGTGTCCATCTTTTATCCAAAATGCCCGCCTAAG
>JAGDQP010045322.1:4412-15627 GCA_022664845.1 Lepisma saccharinum
TATTTTTAACTATATTTTTTATAGTTTTAACAATATATTTAGTAGCCTTAACAATATATTTAGTAGCCTTAACAATATATTTTGTGGCTCTAAAATATATATTGTAGCCTTAACAACATATTTTGTAGCATTAAAAATATATTTTGTAGTCTTGACTTAATAGGTTGCATTCTTAACAATATAACTTGTCGTCCTACCAATGTATATTCTGGCCTTAACCATATATTTTGTAGTTTTAGCTATATATTTTATAGTATAAAAACATATCTTGTAGTCTTAAAAATATATTCTGTAGCCTTAACAATATATCTTGTAGTCTTAACAATATATGTTGTAGTCTTAACAATATATTTTGTAGCCTTAACAATATATTTTGTAGTTTTGCAATAAATCATGTAGTCTAAAAAATATATATTGTAAACTTAAAAAATGTCTTGTAGCTTTAACAATATACTTTGTAGTCTTAACAATAAATATTGTGGCCTTAAAAATATATTTTGTAGCCTTAAAATATAATTTCTAGTCGTAACAATATGTTTTGTAGCCTCATCAACATATTTTGTAGTCTACCAATACATATTGAAGCCTTAACAATATATTTTGTAGCCTTAACATATATTTTGTAATCTTAACAATATATTTTATAGTCTAAACAATATATGTTGTAGACTTAACAATATATTTTGAAGTCTTAACAATATGTTTTGTACCCTTAACAATATATTTTGTAGATTTACAAAATATATTTTGTAGTCTCAACAATATATTTGATAGCCTTAACAATATATATTGTAGTCTTAACAATATATTTTATAGTCTTAACAATATATTTTGTGGTCTTATCAATATATTTTGTAGTCTTAACAATATATTTTGTAGCCTTAACAATATATTTTGTAGCCTTAGAATATATTTTGTAATTTTAACAATATATTTTGTAGTCTAAACAATATATTTTGTAGCCTTAACAATATATTTTGTAGTCTAACATTACATAATGTAGACTTAATATATTTTTTAGAATTAAAATATCTTTTGTGGTCCTAACAATATATTTTGTAGCCTTAACAATATATTTTGTGATATTAAATATATTTTGTAGCCTTAACAGTATACTTTGTAGTCTTAACGATACATATTGTGGCCTACAAAATTTGTTTTGTAGCCTTAAAATATATCTTCTAGTCTTAACAATATGTTTTGTAGCCTTAACAATATATCTTGTAGTCTTAACAATATATGTTGTTGCATTATCAACATATTTTGTAGTCTAACAATATATATTGTAGCCTTAACAATATATTTTGTAGCCTTAAAATATATTTTTTAATCTTAACAATATATTTTGTAGTCTTGCAATATATTTTGTAGTCTTAGCAATACGTTTTGTAACCTTAACAATACATTTTGTAGACTAACAATATATTCTGTAGCCTTATCAATATATTTTGTAGTCTAATAATATATATTGTCGTCTAACAATATATTTTGTAGCTTTAAGATATGTGTTGTAGTCTTAACAATATATTTAGTAACCTTAACAATATATTATGTAGTCTTGACAATATATTTTGTAGTCTTAACAATATATATTGTAGACTTAAAAATATATTTTGTAGTTTTAACAATAAAATTTGTATGCTCAACAATATGTTTTGTACCCTTAACAATATAATTAATAGTCTTAATAATATATTTTTTAGTTTTATCAATATATTTTCTAGTCTTACCATATATTTTGTAGTCTTAATATATTTCTTAGTCTTAAAAATATTTTATAGCCTTAACAATATACTTTGTAGACTTAAAAATACATATTGTAGCCTTAAAAATATATTTGGTAGAATTAAAAATATATCTTGTAGTCTTAACAATACGTTTTATGGTCTTGACAATATGTTTTGTATTGTTAACAATATATTTTGTAGATTTAACAATTTACCTTGTAGTATTAACATATATTTTGCAGTCTTGACAATATATCTTGTAGTCTTAGCAACATATCTTGTAGTATTAACAATATATATTGTATTCTTAACAATATATCTTGTAATCTAAACAATTTATATTGTAGCCTTACAAATAAATTTTGTAGTCTTAACAGTATATTTTGTAGTCTTATCAATATATTTTATAGCCTTAGCAGTAAATTTTGAATTCGAAACAATATATTTTGTAGCCTTAACAATATACTTTGTAGTCCTATCAATATATAATGTACCCTTAACAATCTATTTTGTAGCCTTAACAATTTATATTGTAGTCTTAACAATATATATTGTAGCCTTAACAATATATTTTGTAGTCTTAAAAATATGTAGTGTAGTCTTAACAATCTATGTTGTAGTCTTTAATTCTAGCAACTTCCCACTCAACGAATAAACTAGTATCAAAAATCATTAAAGCAACCCCCCCCCAACAAAAAAATAAAAAATAAAAATAAATACAAAAGAAATAACACAAATAGGATATCTCCACATCACGACCTAAGAGCCGCTACTCAACTTTCCTTAGCCCCACAAGCCAAAATTTTAAATAAACTACTTAAGTTATTAATCAACAATTTAGAACCATAAAACACTGGGCCCAACAACAAGAATTAAAAGATTTAAAGGAAATCAATGAAGAAATAAAAGATAATATTCACGAATACTTCCCCCTCAACAAGAATACAATCCAGAATAATACTTACCGTGTTGAGTATAAGAATAAAGATATAAAGTATGGGCAGCTCTAAAAAATGACATTAAACTCACCCCACCTATACTCAAAAAGATCACCCAATAACTCTATTTAATAAGCTAATTTCCCCTAACAAATTTAAGCCAGGGGGGCCGCCATATTCGCGATACTCAGCAAAAAGCACCAAAAAGTTATTCTTGGCATAAAAGACATTATACCCTTATTGATAAATAAACTCCGACTACCCAAACGTTCATAGGAAATATTAGCTAAACAAAACAACCCAGAAGAACATAACCCATGCCCAATCATCAAAATTAAAGCCCCCTTAAATCCCCAAACGCCTATAGTTATAATTCCGATTAATACCAAACCTATATGAGCAACAGAAGAATAAGCAATTAAAGACTTAACATCTACCTGACGTAAACAAATTAATCTAACCACCCAAATTCCAACAACTCTAATACCAAATCACAACAAATTTAACTTAACAGCAATCAATTCAAAATAAGGAGAAACCCGCAATAGACCGTAGCCCCCCAACTTTAAAAGAACCCCAGCAAGAATCATAGAACCACTAACAGGCGCTTCCACATGCGCCCTAGGTAATCATAAATGAACTAAAAATATAGATATTTTAACCAAAAATGAAAAAATCATTGTACAATATCACAAATAATCCAATATACAAACTGTAGTATCAACATATCACAAATTATAAAAAACAAGACTACCCCGACCTCCCCCAAAATAAATAATACCAACTAATAAAGGTAAAGATGCCAACAAGGTATATAATAACAAATAAAACCCTGCCTGCATCCGCTCTGGTTGGTACCCCCACCCAAAAAATAAGAACAAAGTAGGAATCAAAGATCCCTCAAAAAACAAATAAAATATAAAAAGACTAGAAAAAATAAAGCTCAGCCATAGCAGAAAAAGCAATACTGAAACTAACCCAATAAAACTAACATTATAGAAAGAAGAAAACAAGACCTTTTCTATAGCCATAATTATCAAAATAACAACTCAAACACTTAACAAAACTAAAGAATAAGGCAAATTATCAAATCAAAAACTATAACCTAAACATCAAATGTACCCCCCCAAAAAAAACATCCACTGAAAACTAATAAAAAAATAGTAAATAAAAAATTCTGAACAACTCATCACATACTGCCTATAAATCCCAATGGGATTAAAAACACTATAAACAACAAATATTTTAACATCGCAACACAATTAAAGAACCCAAATAATCATTACCACGACTACGAACAATAGAAACCAAAATGGATAACCCTAAACTACCCTCACAAACACAAAAAGTTAAAAACAAAAGACTAAAAGAAATTTCCCTATAAAATTCTTTCAGTCTTAAAAAAAGTATTAAAACATAACTAGAACAATTATTTCTAAGCTAAGAAATGTTTTCATTGAATAACAAAACTCCACACACTCATAACAAATAATAAAAGAGAACAAATAAAATAAATTAATATTGACATAAGCTTTCATAGTTTAATAAAAACAAT
Organism: Lepisma saccharinum; assembly: GCA_022664845.1. Classification (NCBI taxonomy): domain Eukaryota; kingdom Metazoa; phylum Arthropoda; class Insecta; order Zygentoma; family Lepismatidae; genus Lepisma; species Lepisma saccharinum. The sequence goes on from JAGDQP010045322.1 coordinate 8,633, forward strand.
GGTCTTGTAAATCATAAATGGGATAATATTTACCCTGAAAGTATCAAGGGAAAATATTCTCAATACCTTTCTTCAGTTCCCAAAACTAACATTTTTAATAAACTATCTCTTGATATCAAACTAACAGTAACCTTATTATTAATTCTAATTCTATTCACTTTCCTTTACCCACTTAACCCACCCCCTATCAATAGGCCTCACCTTAATAATTAACACAACCATTACATCATTAACAATTAATACCTTTTCAGAATCCCCCTGATTTCCTATATACTGTTCTTAATTTTCCTCGGCGGGATACTAGTACTATTTACCTATGTAAAAAGATTAGCTTCAAATGAAATATTTAGTATTAATACAAAAATAATAACTTTATTATTAGCCATCCCTGCTACAATTGCTTTAATTATAGTTTTAAACCCCCTATTAATTACAACCCCCAATTCACTTCAAGACACTCTACAAGCCTCAATTGAACAACAAGAAATTCCCCTAATAAAGCTATATAATAAGTCGATAGCAACCATTACACTAACTTTAGCAACATACTTGTTCGTTACTTTAGTAGCCGTAGTAAAAGTAACAAACTTACAACAAGGCCCCCTACGACCCAATAAGTCTTATGTCAACACCTATACGAAAACAACACCCACTAATCAAAATTGCCAACAACGCTCTAATTGATTTACCCGCCCCAGTCAATATTTCCTATTGATGAAATTTTGGATCACTCTTAGGACTTTGCTTAATTATTCAAATTATTACAGGCCTATTCCTAGCTATACACTATACTTCCAGAATCGAACTTGCATTTGATAGTTACTCACATTTGCCGAGATGTTAATTTTGGCTGACTTCTACGAACCCTACACGCAAACGGAGCATCCATATTCTTCATCTGCCTTTACCTATACGTAGGACGCGGCATATATTATGGCTCTTTTCTATATCTTCATACATGAAGAATTGGAGTAATTATTTTATTAACAGTAATAGCAACTGATTTTGTAGGATATGTACTTCCTTGAGGTCAAATATCCTTCTGAGGAGCCACAGTAATTACAAACCTCTTATCCGCCATTCCTTATCTTGGGACGACACTAGTACAATGAATTTGAGGTGGCTTTGCCGTAGACAACGCCACCTTAACCCGATTCTTCGCATTCCACTTTATTTTACCGTTTATTGTTATTGCTTTATCAATAGTTCACTTAATATTTCTCCATCAAACGGGGTCTAATAACCCCCTAGGAATCAATAGAAATATTGATAAAATTCCATTTCACCCATTTTTTTCATCAAAAGACTTTATTGGATTTCTAACAATAATATTTTTAACTTTTTTATCCCTATGAAATCCTTACATATTAGGAGACTCAGAAAATTTTATTCCAGCAAACCCACTAGTTACTCCAGTTCATATCCAACCAGAGTGATACTTCTTATTTGCCTATGCCATTTTACGATCAATTTCTAACAAACTAGGAGGAGTTATTGCTCTTGTTATATCCATTTTAATTTTAATAATTATACCATGATATCATAAAAGAAAAATACGAGGACTTCAATTCTACCCACTCAACCAAATTATTTTTTGAATCATAGTATCAGTAATTATTCTACTAACCTGAATTTTAGCCCGTCCAGTCGAAGACCCCTATATTTTAATAGGACAAGTATTAACAGTAATTTACTTCACCTATTTCCTCAACCATTAACACTATGAGACTATCTACTTACTAAAAATTAATCCTTTGGCCGAGAACAAAGCTTATGTTTTGAAAACATAAAACAGAGTAAAAGAAACTCTAAGGATTTCATATTCTAAATAAAATTCATTTAAATTAAAAAAGACATTAACAAAATCCTAAACCCACTAAAAAATAATAAATAATTTAATGATAAAGGAAGAAATCTTTTCCAAGCAAGATATATTAACCTATCATAACGAAAACGAGGTAAAGTCCCTCGAACCCAAATATAGATAAAAGAAATAAAAACTACCCTCACAAAAAATGTATAAGAAAGAACATCACAGCCTAAAAAAAATACTAAATAAAACTACTATATACAAATTCTAGCATACTCCGACATAAAAATAAGAGCAAAGCCACCTCCACTATATTCAACATTAAAACCAGAAAAAAGCTCAGACTCCCCCTCAGCAAAATCAAAGGGAGTCCGATTCGTCTCAGCCAGACAAGAAGCCAACCAAGCCAAAGATAACGGAAAACTAATAAACAAAAATCATATATCTCCCTGATAAAGATTAAAATCAGAAAAGTTATAACTACCTCTCAAAAAAACAAAAGATAATAAAATTAAAACAAGACTTACCTCATAAGAAATAGTTTGAGCAACAACCCGCAATCCCCCTAATAACGCGTAATTAGAATTAGAAGATCAACCAGCGCCCATAACACTATAAACACCCATATTAGTACAACACAAAAAATTAAAAGACCCAAGGAAAAAGTAACAATCAGTCTAATAAGAGGAATACACAGTCAAACCAGTAAAGATAGTATTAAACTAAAATTAGGCGCCAAATAATAAGGATAATAATTAGACATAGTAGGAAATCTTTGTTCTTTAGAAAAAAGCCTAATAGCATCAGCAAATGGCTGAAGAGTGCCACAAAATCCCACCTTATTAGGACCCCTACGAATCTGGATATAACCTAACACTTTATGCTCAAGCAAAGTCAAAAAAGCGACCCCGATTAAAACCCCGATAATTAAAATAATATAAGAAAAAAGTCCCAATCAAAAATTAAAATACACTACTATATGAAGAACACCTCATTCTTAGATCCTAAATCTAATGCACTTATCTGCCAAAATAGTTATTATTCTAATATAAATAAAATATTACAAATACCTGGTCCTTTCGTACTAAGATATTTAAACCATTAGAAAGATAGAAACCGATCTGGCTCACGCCGATCTGAACTCAGATCATGTAAGAATTTAAAGGTCGAACAGACCTTTCCCTTAAGCACCTACACCTAAGTAAATCTTAATCCAACATCGAGGTCGCAACCCCCTTGTCGATAAGAACTCTCAAAAGAGATTACGCTGTTATCCCTAAGGTAACTTAATCTTATAATCACAAAAAATGAATCAAATAAACAACACTTATAAATGAAATAATACAGGAAAAGTTTATATTTCCCGACCGCCCCAGTCAAATATATAAATTTAAACATAAAAATAAATACCAAACTATAAACATAAATTTACATATAAAGATCTATTGGGTCTTATCGTCCCCCTTAATCATTTAAGCCTTTTCACTCAAAAGTAAAATTCCACTATATTAAAAAAAGACAGTCACTTCCTCATCCAGCCATTCATACAAGCCAACAATTAAAAGACTAGTGATTATGTTACCTTTGCACGGTCAAAATACCGCGGCCATTCAAAACAACAATTCATTGGGCAGACCAGACATTATATTTTTATCAAAAGGCCATGTTTTTGATAAACAGGTGAGAAATACATTTGCCGAGTTCCTCTAACTCAACCTAAAATATATACTAATAATATCATAATTCCTTACCTAAAAAATTAATAACAACAGAGTAGTAATAATTAACTCAAACTAAATAATAAAATATTATAAAACTATTAAACAAGTTATAACAAAATCACAATTGATAGCTACTTCTAAGCCCACAACAATAAAATAACTTATTACCAAGTTATGAAAAAATACTTAATCAAGAGCAAATCCCAATGACTCTAATTAGCCAAAAAATAAATAACTAAAAACTATATATTATATGTATGACTACTGCATTAAATGCAACTTCCCACTCAACCAGATATCACAAAAACCGACTAACTTCTCATTACCAAAATTATATTAAAAAGCAGTTTGCAACCTACACTCCCCATATTCATTTTAACTCTCAATTTGCTTCGGGACAAAATAATATTATTTAAATCTTAAATATCCCCTGATACAAAAGGTACAGCCCCTTAAACTTTCTTTATAAAAAATAATTTTTAAATATTTAAATGTTCCTACACAGTACTTTATACACTATTACTCAAAACAATTTAATTAATAAAAATATACTAAACTAACATAACTTTTATATTATTTTACTCATTAAAAATAAATAACTTTAAATTATACAGTAATAATTTCCTTAATTTTTCAAAGTAATCTGAATTGCAAAGAAACCTCCTCGGTGTAAACGAATAGCTAAACTAAGAAGCTCAACTTTGCTCATTCTAAGTACATTTTCCAATACACTTACTATGTTACGACTTATCTCACCTATAAATGAGAGCGACGGGCGATGTGTGCATATTTTAGAGCCCAACTCAACAAAATAATATAATTCCAAATTACATTCAAATCCACTTTCATTTCATTTTTCAATAAAAATCCATTATAACCAAATTATTGTAACCCATCTCCACTTATTAATCAGCTGTACCTTGACCTGATTTTACATTCAATTAAAATAATGAAAATAACTTCCAAACTTTTCCAACGACGGCGGTATACAAACTGCAAACAATAACAAGTAAGATTATAGCGTGGACTATCGATCACGGGACAGGTTCCTCTGAATAGACTAAAATACCGCCAAACTCTTTGGGTTTCAAGAACATAGCTATTACTACCCCAACCTTAATATAAACTTTACAGTATCTATAATAGGGTATCTAATCCTAGTTTATATCAACACTCTCATAGCCTCAGAAAAAAGATTATAAACAAACATAATAATTTCACCTACAAAATAATTATATTAATTCTAATCAAATAACAACACTAACTACAACAATCATTAATTTCCCCTTGCTCCCCACGTCTAACCCCCGCGGCAGTTGGCACGAATTTTACCGGAACTTACAAATATAAATACCTACTTCAAACTCACATTAAACAAATAAAACCAAGCACTGCTAACCTACTTTTACCTATTTTAACTCCCAAAATTAAAATACTATTAACTATACCTTAATTCAAAACAATACATGTACAAAAATTATATAAAAGAAAAACAAGCCAGAATAAAACTTTATATAATAATTATAAAATTATAGGCATTAAATGATTAAAGGCCATTCACCAAAAAAAAATTAGAATAGCATAATCGCCAAAATCCCACCACCAACAACTCACCTGCGCTCCGCGCACACATATATATTTTAGAATACAATTTTTTTTTCATTTATTGTATTCTAAAATATATATTTAAAACCTCCATAAGCATATGCTGTAAATACTAGTAAATAATGGTAACGTATGTACATTATTTATTTATATAGCCGGTAATATAGCTATTAATTAAGGTATAATATATTCTGTAACTATTATTATACTTTTACACATTCTCATCCTATTTATACTACATAAACCCAAAACACTCACTAATTATTTCAACCAGGTAACTTTTTATTTATCTAAAAAAATAAATGAAATGCCTGAATTAAAAGGGTTATCGTGATAGGATAAATAATGTATACCACATACTTTCATTATTTTACTAATCTATGCATGAAAGAATTAAACTTTCCCCTTCAACATCAAAAATTGACATGCACCTTACATTAAAGCATAAAAGGAAGATAAGCTAACAAAGCTAATGGGCTCATACCCCACCAATGAAGGTTCCAAATTACTCCTTCTCTTTCTAATGCTCACCAATCCTAAAGTATTAATGTTCATGCTAACATTAATTGTAGGATCATTAATCTCCGTATCATCAACCTCCTGGTACGGAGCTTGAATAAGACTAGAAATTAACCTTCTATCCTTCATCCCCCTAACCTCAAAAACCAATAACCAACGAATAACCGAGTCTGCACTAAAATATTTCCTAATTCAAGCCCTAGCCTCAATAATCCTTCTCTCAGCCATCATAATACTTCTACACCATAATCCTCCGATAACAAACATCAGCAACTTAACTATAACAGCCTCCCTAGCCCTCAAGCTAGGAGCAGCACCCCTTCATTTTTGATTAGTAGAAGTAATAGAAGGAATAAGTTGAACAAATTGCCTATTACTAATAAGATGACAAAAATTAGCTCTCCTCACCCTTATATCCTACATAACGATTACCCCAAATACTAGATTCTTACTAATTATTTCATCAGTAACAATTGGAGCAATTGGAGGACTTAACCAAACCTCCCTACGAAAAATTATAGCCTTTTCCTCAATTGCTCATATGGGCTGACTTTTAAGAGCAATTATATGTGACAATACAAGATGATTCTTGTACCTAATTATCTACACCGCCCTAACCGCAGCAATCACACTACTATTTCAAATAACCAAAATTTACTACTTAAACCAAATCTTCTCATATAAAATTCACCCAACTACAAAACTTGCAATCTTCACTAGCACCCTATCATTGGGAGGTCTCCCCCCATTTCTAGGCTTTCTCCCAAAATGAATTATTATTACAAATATAACCCAAATATTGTTTATTGCTCCCCTCATAATTATAATCGTAATAGCCTTAATCACTCTATACTATTATATACGAATTGCATATTCAGCCTTTACTTTAACTAACACTACTCAAACTTGAACAAAAATCTCTCACCCAAAATGACAAGAAGTAATTAGACTAACAATTACCTCTCTCACCTTAACAGGCCTTTTAATTTCCCCATTAATTTTAACTTTAAATTATTAAATCTCGAAGGCCTTAAGTTAACAATAAACTAGTGACCTTCCAAGTCTCCCATAAAGAAAATCTTTAGGTCTTAATGCTTCCCGCACTTCCCCAGACTTGCAATCTAGTATCATAACTATTGACCATAAAACCCCCATCTTCTACAACAAGAGGAACAACAATTCCATCCATAGATTTACAATCTATTACCTAATATTTCAGCCATCCTGTCCTATCTATGATCAATATTGACCTTGCAACGATGATTATTTTCCACAAACCACAAAGATATTGGCACAATATATCTAATCTTTGAAGCATGGTCAGGAATAGTAGGAACCTC
>JAGDQP010045323.1:0-15626 GCA_022664845.1 Lepisma saccharinum
CAAACTTTCAGGGAAGAAAGTTCATAAGTAATTCAAGAGTTCTATCTTTGCCGATTTTTCATTTTCTTTCGTGTTCGTTGTTAAAAGAGCTTCATTGTTATGGGCATAATAACACTGAAACGATTTCAACAATGAACAAAGGAGCAACATTGAAATTTCGTGCAACGATAAAAATACATAAGACACATACGGAGATACTGCTGCCATCTCTTGTTGAAGATCTTGGCTTTACATTCCCCTTAAGGATAGTTTGGATAAAGGGCAAATAGAAGTATGTTGTCCTGGCTTTTATGATGTTAGGTTTGTCGTGGTATGATCTATTGATTCAGATTAAGGTGGATTGTGGTCAGTTCAGAGTCTGTACTGATTTGTGTAACCAAGTCTTTGTGTTCTAAGCTACTAGTCGATTTTATAAAATGTCTGTTGATATGTGTTACTGAAAACTGAGTTCTGTTTTATATGTTATGCTACGGAGAATTGAGTCTGAATAAAACAACAGTTTTTGCAGTACATTTGGTAATTGTTCGTCACTTGTAGATAAAGTTGAGAGGAATATTACTAGATATGGGATATGGTTTTGGGTGCAACGCAAAAGTTACTTTAGAGTCAGCTAGAGGTAACGCAGCTTGTATTGAGCACAGAAGTGCTTCAAATTGAGCAGGTTTACTTTGATACATTTGTTCAACAGAAAAGAATTTGTCCACAAACTCGTAAGCAATTTTACCGAGCCATCCTGACTGAGGTTTTCTAGAAATTTCCTCAGTCCCACCAGGCGAATGCTGGGATGGTACCTTATAACTCAAAGCCCTGGCAGCTATCTTTCCCATTGTTGTCCCAAGCCTTAGGCCATAGATGCCTGTTAGGCTTAAATAAATTCAAATTCAAATTTGTATTCTGCCAGAGCTCGCTTGAGCCATGACTAGTCTCACTATCGCCAATTGTCTGGGTTTGTGGACATTAGTGCTTCTTAGACGAAAACAACAACAGTAACAAGGGAACTTTTTTTGCTGTTCAGCGACTTTTGACTTCGGACATGTTTTTCGAGTTAGACCTTATTTGAAGCATATAGATAGCGAAAATAACATGCATAGACTCGCACTCTGTCATATGCAGTATTTGTGTCCCGAATACGTCGAGTTGTGTAATTTGAGCGACTTTTAAGCAGTAAAATCAACCTTAAAGGTGAAACTTTATATTAAGTAAATGAGTTATCAGATGCATTTCCGTAGGTACTTTTACGTGTAGAACACAAATTTCACCATGACAATGTTCGCAAATTGAATGCTTTTTATATAAACTCCAGTTTATGATTGAAAATGAATGAAATTGCATAGAAAGTAATGACGTAAAGGAACAACAATACAACTGTGGGAAAGGGGAAGGGGCCGGGGATTATAAATACATAAAAGATAATGGTTTCTAATACCTTTTGGGGGCCTAGGGCGCTTGCAATCGCTAAACCACTGATTGACTAGCCTACACGGTTTTTAAGAAAGAAGCGAAGCGCTGGAGCGAGCTTAGCAAAAGCGAGTGCACCTCATGGAGATGCGTAGCAAAATCGTTCTGATGCCCAGCGGTTTCGCAATTTGACGACCTCGGCAAGGCCTGGGGGCTCCGTTGCGTTCTTAAAGTTAGATCTTTAAAAAAATGAATTTTACAATTATAACGTTTGTAATAAATATGTTGTAATTATAAGTAAAATTAGAATTCGTTTGTTGAACTTTAAAAACCTAAATAATAATAACGGACTTAATATTTGTTTACATTTATCTTTAAATAAAAGACGAAAACGTGAAATGATGGGGAACAAATTGATTGAATCACTTTTTAATGAAAAATAAAAGAAAGTGAAGTCTGTTTAGATTGAAAAACAATTCATTATGCTTATTTTTATTTTTAGAACTTGTTAATTCACTATAATCAGTATTATTGTTTAACTTTCATTTTAAAGTTCAATTTCGAATATTTATAAAAAATATCAAATCAGTTGCGTTTTCTCGTGCTTACCACAGTTATTTAAAATATTTAACCTTCAAAAAATTAATAGTAAGCGTGTATGTTAAATAAGATGTTTGAAACAAATAGAAGATGTGACATGACAGACGAGAATTTATTTTGGTATTTATTTTGAAAAATGTTTACTGTTCTAATTATTAATTATAATTTTAGTTTGTAATATAGTTATGATAATGTTTGTATGGTAAGTGGTATTGAAAATGTACGTAAGCGAAGAGAGCGCAGAAGAAGCGAGACTGTTCCAATTTTGTTCAGGAATTACACACCAAAGAGGAGATGCGATGAAAAAAAGTACGTAGGAAAGTAAAAATTCAAATTGTATTATTTAAAATGTCCTCATTAAATAACCGTGTAGTCGATCAGTGGTTTAGTGATTGCAAGCGCCGTAGACCCCCCAAAAGGTATTAGAAACCATTATTTTTTATGTATTTATAATCACCTGCCCACCTTCCCCTTTCCCACAGTTGTATTGTTGTTCCTTTACGGCATTACTTTCTATGGAATTTTGTTCATTTTCGATCATAAACTGGAGTTTGTATAACAAACATTCAATTTGCGAACATTTTCATGGTGAAATTTGTGGTCTACAGGTAAAAATACCTACGGAAATGCATCTGATAACTCATTTAGTTAATATAAAGTTTCACCTTCAAGGTTGATTTTACTGCTTAAAAGTCGCTCAAATTACACAACTCAACTTATTCGGGACACAAATGTATGACAGACTGCGAGTCTGTGCGTGTCATTTTCGCTATCTTTATGATTCAAATAAGGTCCGAAGTCAAAACTCCTGAACAGCAACAATAGTGCCCTTGTAAGTTTTAGTTAAACACAATATCCGTGTATGTTTGGTCTTCCTTTGGAACTTACCTGGAGCACGGAGAATGGTAAATAATTGGAACAGTTACTAGAAGATGACAGAGAGCACAATTCTCTGAATTGTTACAAGGTAAGAACTTCAATGTCTAAATTATTTTGGACATCATTTTCGATAACCCATGATTACATTCTGTCAAAGCTTACGAAACATAGTTGTGTGCCTAAAACAGCAAGTAAACTAAAAGTAAATTAATAAAATGTTAGTGACGTTGTTCAAATTAAAACGAAATTGAACTTCGGTAGTTCTATTCTGTACACTTACATGAAAATAAACAATACGTTAAAACATATTTCCGTTACTATTGACGCATTAAGGCAGGCAAAGATACGCATAGCTTTTACTATTCCCTATATCCGGTGTAAAATTTACGTATGCAACGTATATTTCTTTTAAAAGCAAGACTTGCAAGACTCTTGCATGCAAGACCAAGACCAAGACCAAGACCAGGGATACCGATGCAAGACCAAGACCAAGACTGGGTGTGCAAGACCAAGACCAAGACCGCTACGGTCTTGGTCTTGATTTTGCTCATCATTAGTATGCTTTTTTTTCACTTTGTTGTTTTGTAAATTTTACATACGTTTGTCTTTCTTTTTTTTACTTCGTATACTTAATTGATTTTGTAACCCTGTTTTACACGGCTTTTACAAACTTACTCTGTAATCATGTTTCATCTCTGGTACCAATTTTGTATTTTGATTTTTAACAGTTTTCATCATCCGATTTCTTTAAAATTTTGTAAACTGTTTGCTTCCGATGACAATGCAATATTCATTCTTTAGATATAAGACGGAATAATCTAGTTAACTAATATGGACTTCTTTATCCTAAAATAAATACTAGCCTGCAACGATTTTCTGCTTTGACTGGTTGCAGAACCCTTTAGGATTTGGATGTGCGAAGCTCTTAATATGGAAAAAAGAAATAATAAAGGACTTTAACAAAAATAACACGCTCTTTCAAGCAACGAAAAAGTAAAAAAACAACAAATTTATGAATCGGAAAATAAAAGCGTGGGTGTTCTTGCTTACATTCTCATATCACCCTTTTATTTTCCGATTCATAAATGTATTTTTTTTTTTTTACTTTTTAGTACATTTTTCTTTGCTTAAAAAAACTAGTTTTTTTAATTTTTTCTATATTATTTTCTTTCTCTTCATGTATTTTTCGGACAGGGATTAGGTGGCAGAATAGCCATAGGCTGAATATCGCCCTCTCAATTCAATTCAATTTAATCCTCATTTGGCAGTGTTTTTCGGTAAAGGTGGTTTTGCAGGCTGCAAAAGACAGTAATATGTTGATGCAAAATCTGGTGAAAACGCCGGGTGGGGGAGTTTCTCCCAGCCACGTTCCTCGATCTTAGCACAAGTCTTTCTTGCCATGTGTTGGTGCTCGTTATCACCGTGGATGAGCACACCCTTGCGATTAAGCACAGCAGCACGTTTCTCGAACTATGTAGTCGGTAGGCGTTCAAGCTGTTGATAGTAGACATCTGCATTGATGGTCTGGTTAAGTGGCAAGAGCTCAAAATGGACTATTACTCTGTTGCCACAGTTCCTGCGCCCCCTTAGGTATCCACTCCGTTTGCGTGTAATATTATGGTAGAAGACCCACTTTTCATCCGCTGTCACCATTCTATTCAGCAATGGCTCACGTCTGTGACGGGTGAGCAGGGAATTACAGATGCCAATTAGTTGCTGCTTCTGTTGAGACGTTAACGCATGGGGTACCCATTTTATGAGTTTCAACACGTACGCATTAGTATATCGTAGAAAACTTTCCAGTTTGTTCATCAGAGCTAAGAGCTAATCAGGAGTGCAATCATCTCTTCTGAAGCTTTATTTCCTTTTTTTAAAAAAATTACAATCTCATGGAAGATCTATAAGAGCGTGGATCCTCACTCAACTCCTCTGCCTCTAATTCATCACTTTGGCACAACATCCCACATTCCACTCCGTTCCATTACTTCGTTACTACTATTAATCAGCCCTTACGTTCTTCGCTATACCTTTGATCTACAAAAGGTACAGATTTTATACAGATCATCGCCAAGCGCATGCGCACCCTGGGCGTTTTCTCGCTTTTGGAGAGGTTTTACGCAGCAGGTAGCACCCAATATACTGAATGCCCTGAAAGCATTTATTTTATACTTTTTGAAGAAACAGAGCTTGGCGTTGCGTGTTTTTTTTTTTCTTTTCTTTGTCTGTCTCGGTAAAATTGGGAAAATCATCCATAAATTTACGTTAGTATTTTGATGTATAAATGTTACAAAAAACGTTAGGATACAGCTCTACACTACATTATAGTTACGATTGCACTGTAGCCGGACTAGGAAACCTACTCCCAATGTTCTTTGTCGCAATGGCAGCTGCGGACAGAAAATACACACAAATACATTCCAAAAATCTGGGAACACGGAGCAATTTTGAACGCTCATGCTCTAATGATTATCCGTTTCAGGTTTACAAACTAAGTGATTTAGTGTGTATTGGACGTTTAGCTATAACATAAGATGGATTTCGAGTTTATTATTTAAATATTAATTTTGGGATTTTGTCTGCTTCCTTTTATTTCGTCCCACTGTGTGCTAGAGACCTGCACGGACCGGGCTTGGGAGGGCCAGCTCCGCTATTTCTTTGGGCCGGCCGACACTGCTTTCTCTTCAGGTCGGGTCGAGCTCGGGCCGATTAATTCCACTTCTTTAAAGCAGTTCAATAACTATTGAGTTTCGTTAAACGATAATTGGAATAAAGCCAAACATTCAAGTCTGTGTGCACACCACGTGGAGTGAAAGGTATTACAAACAATGCAATATTTACAGTTGGTGTTGCTTAGCGGTTCCACTTTCGCTATAGACAGAGGATTAGTTGTTCACCGGGCCGTTGACCATAGTCGACAGTCACACGAGTGACTGCATGCCCTTCCCTCAATAAATAACAAAAGACAGTATGCGTATTGAAGTTTCCTCTGGTGGTTCGTGTCAATACCAGAATATGGTCAATTCAACCACTGCATCCCAGGTAGTGTATAGTCAGAGTTGTCGTCTTGATATAAAAATGAAAGGAAACCGCATTCTTTGTTCTTCTCTCCACTTCAGCGACCAGCAGGAAGAAATGGTGGATGAAGTCAGAGTTGCAGTCTAATACGGTGTTAAATACCGTGCAAATGTAGGTCTTGCGGGTGGGGTCAAATTTCTGATAATTTGTTTTGTAAATCAAAGTTAAACTTTGACTAGCTACTTCTTTGCTGGATTTAAGAAAACTGCGACTACAAGTAATCCCATTGTTCAAAGCGAAAGGATTATTTTGATCCTTTGTGTTAGAAATAAATTGAAACGGCAATCCTGTAGAATGAAATTAAAATGACTAGCAAATCTAAGCGCATCACATTGTTCAAACAATCACATAGGCACATTATTATACCAGATACAAATATATTGGGGCTCGAGCCAAATCTGTTTTCAAATTTATCTGGCCGGGCCAGGTTCGGGCCAAGAATTTTTAAAACTTATCAAGCCGGGCTCAGGCCAAAAACTTCTAAAGATTTGCGGGCCCGGGCTGGACCGGGCCTAGGAACATTTGGGCTGGATTGGGTTCGGGCCGAAAATTTCGGCCCGTGCAGGTCTCTACCTTGCGCCACTGACACCTCACTTGTCAGTGTAGCCAATCAGTTTCTAAAATTCTCCACCTAATCTGTTACTCCAGCTAATTTTTTCAGAAGTCGGTAGAGTCTAACCCAGCCCATTTTTTTTTTCTTTTCGAGAAGAGAAATTTGGCACAAAGAAAATGTACAGACATATTACAAACTCGTTCTTTTTATTCACGTTTCAAATGTGCCACACTCAGGTTTTGCTTTTGAGCATTTTCACACTTTGAATTTTGATATGGTTTGGACTTATTATGTTGACTCTTTCTGTTCATATTAATATTTAATATTTTTTATATATTCGATTTTCCTTTGTGGGCTGGAATGGATTTTACGGCCTACTGCACCTACGGGATTTCTTAAGATGTATTCCGAACTACTACGTTCAATCTGGTTCTTTTCCTAGATGCATTTCAGAACAATCCGTTTCCAGTAGACATTATGAGCAGAATATTTAATGCGACCACCAACTTTTGTCGATATTTTGAAAGTCTTTTCGTGGTCCAGGTGCCAACGTCGCATACTTAGGTGCGCGGGTTCGAACTCCGCGGCCGACCATCCTGCCTGAGGTTTTTAAAAATTTTCCTGAGTTTCACCAAGTAGTAAGGCGATGCCTTCCTCGTTCTCTACCTAACCCATCTCGGTCTGATCCAAAAATGCCAAAGGGGCTGAAATAAATTGAAATTCTGAATAATTTCGAAACCAGCTGTCTGAACAATATTCAGAAAATAAAATATCGAAGGATCAGTGTTTTCTTGCTGTTGGGTTTCAATAAACCAGTATTTTAAGATTTTAGGTGTCTTGTTTCTCGTTATTCTCTTTTCATTCCTTAGTACATTCTTTTCCTTAATTCACAATGCTTCATGGTATCCTTAAGTCTTGTAACGTTAATTCAACTTATTTCCTGACGTAAACAATGATGAAAATTTGCACAGTGACGTAAGTCAGGTAACACTAGAATACTCCATTGTTACATTCATTTTGAAAGCATATTTTATTTTATTTTTAAATATGGACTTTATCCTAATTTAAACACTACCCTGCAAGGGTTTGACTGGTTGCAGAATACTTTAGGATTTGGCTTACAAAACATTAGCTTCAGGAAAACTATCTGCACACCGAAATAACTCGAAAAAAAATAATTTAAAGAAATCTTTTAAAGACATGCTTTTCTTTAAAAAAAATCGTACGAAGAAGTAAAGAATAATTTTGTTTATGCATGACTATAAAGAAAATCATGGGGCGCGCCAATTGAAGAATTTGTTAACTGGCTCTATACGAGAGCGCACCCCATCCTTTTCTTTCTAGTCATGCATAAACAAAATTATGTTTTACTCTTTAGTACTCATTGTTTCAGAAAAGTGGGTCTTTCAAAAGTGTATTATTATTTTTTTATGTGCTCTCTCTCCCCTTCCGTTTGTAAAGAAAAACACAACTTTCTGACAAGACTTATTTTTTTTTAATAACAAAAATAACTTCAAACGTAACGGTTTCGGAAGTATACCACTTCCTTCCTCAGACTGCACTCCACAACTGAATAAAGAAAAATAACTTAATCAATAAAGAAAGGAGATCAACTTTTCTTTCCACCAATCAGGGGGTCACTACTAATTAAAAGTTCACTTTTCTTCCCCTAGCGCTGCCCGCCTCCGGGGGAGCGTATCTGCCATTGGTGGCATTCAGAGCGGTGAGGGCTCACTGAATTTGTCCTTTGAATGCCACCTCTCACTTCCGGCTCACAGTGAGCCGACGCCATCTTTGTGAGGAAAGATTTTCGCGCTCACTTGTGAGCCGGACCTCACGGAAGTGCGGTTAGTGCGACTGCAATATGGCTTCCGGCGGAGAGTAATATAGTATAACCTACGGGTTTAATCAGAAATATTACCAAATAACAACAAGCCATGAGGTGCACTTGCAGCTTCAGTCTGGTATTCATATTTAATCCGTCTTGCAGCTTCACATTCATATTTAATCCGTCGTCGATAAAAAACGGTAACATACGCCTGACATCTTCCCGACGTGCCATATTTACTACTCTTTGTGCTATGCGATATTCAATTGTTCGTGGAACTTCAACCATACGCTTTATAAAATTCAACTGTTTATTGAGCATAAACGAAATTAGGCATCCGAAGAATCCGCTGTGAGTGCTCACTCACTGGAGATCACTCTCACTGAACCGCTCACTGCGCTGAATGCAGCCTGGCTTTCACCTGTCAAATTTGATGAGCCACAAGACCACAAAAAAACTTTTAACTGATAATTGCCGGAAATACGTTCTTAAAAATATCTTTACACGAAAACAAGTCCCTAGCTACGCCGGATAAACATTAGTTGTTAGGATATTAGAGATTGCTGTTTGGTTAGTTGCAAAATGACTACAAATAGGACGCAAGTATCAAAGAATGTTACGGTTGGAAGATTTGAAATGTAGTAACTCTTATGTTGGACTTAAATATTGAGCAACTGCAATGAAGATATAGGATATTAAGATGTAGCATTTTATGGGATATTAAGCAGTGATGCTTATCTGAAACATGAATACAATCAATATATGTTAAGTGTTGGTATTGAGTGATCAATACAATTATTACCTTACCATACAGCTCTACAGCCCTGGGTGGGCTTTGGCCTCATAAGCCTCCATTCCTCTCTGTTCTTCGCTTTTTCTTTCCAATTCTTTACTCCCATTAGTCTCAGATATTCTATCACATCTGCTAGCCACTTTTGCTTAGGTCTGCCTCTTCTGGAGAATACCGTTTTCTGCACTATCTTCTTTGGCAGTCTTCCTGTCTCCATTCTTTCCATGTGTCCTAGCCAGCGTATCCGTTGTGCCTTTATAAATTGTACGATGCCTTCCCCTCCCAGGATGTCTTCTATTTCTATATTATTTCTGATTCTCCATTCATTATTTTCTCTTATTGGTCCTGATATTTTTCGTACTATTTTGCGCTCAAATATTCGTAGCTTTTCTGCATTCTCTTTTGAGAGTGTCCATACCTCGCACTATATGTAACAACTGGTCTTATTGTCGTTTTATATATTTTCAATTTGTTTTGTCTACTAATGTTCTTATTTTTTAGTAGTTGTTTATTTGCCTAGTAAGTTTTATTTCCTGCTAGAATTGTGTCCCTGATTGTGTTCGTGATGTTATTTCCTTTCTCTGTTAGCATTCCTAGGTATTTCAATCTATCCACCATCTCAAATGTTCTATCTTCTATTACAAACTCCTTCTTGCTTCTATCGTTCCTGTCTGATGTTATCTGCATGTACTTCGTTTTACTGGTGTTTGTGTCTAGTGCTAATGGGGTGGTTGCTTTCTACAGCTGGTATTGAGTGATCAATACAAGTATGGTATATAATAAATTCTATTTGATCTGGGATGTGATATTCTGTCATTGAAACAGAGTAGAGATAGAAAGGTGTTTATCTATTCAATAAGACATTTTGTGGGGTAGATGTTAGAAACTCCTCTGAAGCATAGTAAAGGTGTTTCTGAGGCTACAGGATAGTAACTAAAGAAATATCAATAATAAGATGTGATATTAATAAGTGTAGATGATTTGGATGTCTGGAAATACTTTGTTCTTTTTTAAATACTGGAAAAAATTAAAATCTTATGCACAGACCTACTAACCTAACGAGTACTGGATACCAAACCAACTGTCCAGTACTCTTTAGAATGTATATCTTATTATTTCTTGTATTGTTTAAAAAAGAACAGAGTATTTCCAATCTTCCCAATCACCCACGCATGTTAATATAACATCTCATTATCTCCCTCAAAAGTAAATGTATGACTAAATTGATTTCACTCATGTATTTCTGGAAAAAATCTAACCTAGATTGATATACCATTACAGGCACCCCCTTCTGATTTAAATAAAAGCAAGCAAGATTCAAAATGACCGACTTCAAGATGGTAGCCATGACGAACTTACCCTCTAACTGATAGTACATTCACCCCAGTGTCTGTTAATGTGTATTTATTTTCCACTCTTTTAAGAGTTTTACACAATTTTCAAGACTTAGATCATACAATAACTACTTATTCTTAAGAATCAAAGTTTTGGCCTGTCTGAGTTGTCACTAAAAAATATTGATAATCTTTCACTTTCTAGTGTGTTTCTTTAGCTAGTTTTAATTTTCTAAATTTGTACAAGTATTTTTTTTATTATTATTCCGTAAATTTACGTTATCAGCATGCGACGAATTCCTTCACGAGCAAACAGTTCTAGAAAATTCCGTAGATGGCAGTGTAGTTCCTTCTTTCAGCTGCTTGTCACCAGTACCATCTGGTAGGTCTCGCTTGTACTATTACGGAACTACGATGTGTGCAGGTTGTTTCAGGTACATATACTGTATATTTTCTCTTAAGTTTTTTGTAACCCAGCTGATCACAACAGGTCTGACCCAGTAGCCATTTTTTAGTATATCACTTTTTTTTATTCCCTTAGCAGGTCGACGACTGTGTCCTAAAACTGTACAAACGAATATAACTCCCCCAGGAAAATGACGACTAGGTCCTTATAGTTGATGTGCCATCTCAGTATTAGCCTCGTTAAACTGGGGAAAAACCTGGAAAACCCAGTCAGGATGTAAATCGAATCCATTTAATCATTAGTGAAAGTTCACTTACTTAATAGTTTGTACTTTCTAATTCTTATAACACTCTAATTAACCCTTAAATGACACATGCTTTCTTTGTTCCATTCATGACACACTAGGGGTCTATCAGACCCCATTTCAAAATTACCTTTAGAAAATTTACAAATCATAAGAAACAAATGGGTTTATTTGATAGTTAGCTATGCTTCTAGGTGAGAAGAAATGAAATTAATGTCCCAGTGTTTTATTGTAGAAAAAATACTTATTTAAACTGCAAGTGATTTTCATAATAAATATGTTGCATATTATTTATTTTACTACTCATGAAATATGTTTTTTTAAACAAAAATGAACTATTTTTTTTATAAATGATGAAGAAAAACGTTTTTGTTCAGTGAGTGTTCCCTTCTTTTAGTCCTAAATTCATCACATATTTACGTGTAATCACCGCATATCTTAACTTGTGATCGTCACTAATTAAACTAAAATATTGGACTTTATAAAAAATAAAACAAAATTGGAATTTTGTAATCAGTGTGGTCATGTTATAGTCAAATTACTACAAATAAAATTTTCGAAAAGGATTATGCTCAAAATGGTCAAAGACAAAATAATAACACGAATGACACACTGAGGGCCCAGTGGACCTCACATCAGGGGTGTGTCCACGTGGGCATAGGGGAGTCCTGCCCCCAAATAGTGTGTGTGCCTCTCAAATGAAAATTGGGATAATAAAAGTAGATGTGCTGCTTCAGGCACTTCGTTCAAAATACCTCTGGGAGAGTCCATGTGAAATCGTTCAGTTAGGCTGCACGACCCCTTTCAAAATCTATATTTCTTTTTAAATATGTATATCCCTTATATAAGAGTAGTTCAGAACTAGTATTATTTTATTTTTATACCAAACTATAAATTAATGACAACCTTTTTCCCATTTTGTAATACTGTGGCGCATACCAAAATGTGTATTAGCAGATCTTTACGGAAAATGTAGGATATGCGGACTCGTTTATGATAGGACATTCAAACAAAAAACATTCTCTCCTTTAAAATCTGCTTGATAATTTTAGTCCTCTGCATGAAAAACCTAAAACCTAATTGAATTCGTCAAAGTCGTATCCAAATGTGATTGTTGAAATAAAAAGTTCCAGTTTTCAGGACACTCTTTCGCCCGGAAGGGGTTAAATATCAAAGTTGACTTTTTTGCTCTATCAACTTATCAATGTATGTTGAAGACTGATATATTCCCCCGTGGCGCAAGCACGTTAGCCGCTCATGGGACCCATATCGCCCCACATCGTTAATGCGAGCGGAAGAGCGGCCTCGCTTGAGCCCACATCGATCGATGTGGGATCTACATCGATTATCGATATTACTAATTTACCTATTTTCTAAAACTATAGTAAGTATTGTGCAAAGAATAAATCCATTTTCTACAAAACCTTTTGTTCTTAGTGAATAAATTAAAATTAAAAAATAGAGCATTCGTCATGGAACGATATCGATCCGTGTCGGTAACCGATATCTATATTGATCAATGTCGGTCCGTATGGGCAAACCGTTGTTTATTCAAGCGACGCTATATCCCTCTGGTGATAAAATATAAAACTTCATGTTGTTGTGAACACGCGGTCAGCTTTCTCTGGTGATAAGGAAACATGTTGAAGCATGTTAAAGTGCAGAAATAACGTCCTTCCACGGGAAGGACACAGACAAATAAAGTGTTAAAGTTGATTGTGTTTCTACCAAGGACTCTTTGATCACTGTAAGTAGCTACATAGACAAACCAACATGATTTATAGTAATATTTATTACGTTGGTTATCGTATAGCGCTAGAGCTGGGGGGCATTTTACAGTTATTTTCGTTTGTACGGTAGGAAGTAGCGTATTTTCTCAAGGCCATGTGGTTGTTAAGAGAGGTTCCCTTTAGTAGAAGGATAAGTTAAAGTTACATTTATTTACATTTGTTTTACATCATTTCCTTCAATTGAAACCGTTTCATTGTAATCATGGCCATTGTACTCTTAACTTCTAGGATGATTACAATGGAGCCGAAGTAAAATTTTAGCATGAACGCTACATCGAAAATAATATTATATTTTATAAACTAGCAGTGGTCGACAAATTTTACAATCCATTTACCGGCGAAGTGATGTAACTTTAGCTAGGCCTACAGAAAAATAGTATTCTTTACTTCAGTACTAACTTGGTTTTATATTATCTAAAGTGTTTTGCTATTTTTTGTTGGTTTGTCTATGTTGGTGGTCCTATATAGAAAGGGGGATACCTTCCTTAAAATAGTAAAAAATCAGAATTACATTATGTTCACAATGTCAACTTACCGATATTGAGCAATGTCGAAGATTGATGTCAAACGATGTCCATATCCGATGTCGAACGATATAGTTGACCGATATTGGCCAAGATGTTTGGCATGGGGCCCATCGTTGTCGTTGAACAATATCGATCGATGTCGTAAACTCCAATATGCCCATATCGGCCGCTGTGGATGTGCTACTTCGGTAAGTAACAATTTCATAAAAGGCCTATCGGATTAACACTCAAACCTCGATATGACTTTCAGTAAGCATATATTTTACCAAAGAATTTCTACTTGGTATCAATACGCGAAACGATTAATTTTGATGGTTTCATACCATATAGAATATAACCATCAAAAGACACCATTTCAAGTGCTATATTAGGTCAACAAGGAACAAATTGTTCGCATATTTGAACAAGACTTTTGTTTATTATTGGTATCTTATGTTGCATTCTGATCAGCCTTGAGATACCGGCGTTGACATGGATACTATATTTATTTTCAATTAATATCATCACAATCCATCATGAACTGAGAACTACTTATTGGTTTGGTACTGATGACATTCAACGTCAGACTTGAATTGTCTTTATAATTAGGCATACGTAGCATCAGTTCTTGATTTCAGCGATTATTATAACAATTAAAACAATGAAACGTCTACTGGCAATCTTGTGTCGCTTTACCAAAATATCAAACATTCGAACGGTCGACGATAAATTCTAATAGTCATAAACACAATTAAAATAGGACATTAAAAAGAATCGTATTATCAAAAGACATATACAATTTGCTTCCCGGTAAGATTCACCTATTCGAAATGTCAACATTGTAGTATCGTGTACTGCACGCTTATTATATCTCAAAATTTTCCGTATCCTATCAAATAATAAATGTTATAGTAAAAGCGACCTGAGTCACTTTCTGGTGGTTTCGAGTTACTGATATTTCAGGTTCTCTGGGCGTAGATGCATGTTTTTGCATCAGATATGGTCCTGAACCAACTACCCGAACAGTGATCTGCAGTTTCGAGTTCTGTAGACCTCTTGAGCGCGGGGTGAAGTGGAAAGTCCAAAAGCAATCAGCGAAAGATTGTGCTTTTACTACCTACCTTGCATTGGCTATTAAAAGTGTCTTTCCATCCATGATCACGCTACGACTCTTCCCTCGCGGCTACAGAACTCAGAACTTGACACTAGCACGACTCCCCAAAACAACTATACTTCAGGACCTTACTGTGTCAGAGAAGAACGTTTTTTTCTTTTTTTCTCGAAACTTCGCAAATGTGACTCGGGAGTAGTGTATATAGCACAAATCACCCGAAAATATTAGGTCGGCTTTTCATACTTGCCTGCGTTGGATGTGAACGATCGCTATATGCGTTTTCAATTTTTAGATCAGCTTTTTATGTATATGTTAGGATTATCTTAGCTATACTTTATACCTAAACGGTTATTACATGCATTGATTAGACACTTACCCTAAATTTTACCTGCGTCATTACTTTTAAGAGTTTATACACCAATGATAGAAGAGGATACATGAAATTGTTATTTTATTGAATGAACATTTTAAATTACCTAACATGAATGTAATTTTACAATCTCATTTCCAACCGCATGCGCCGATTGAAGTTATACTCATAGTGTCAGACGCACAACTTCGCATATGCAACATTGATTTTGCCTTAAAGGTTAACACAATTGTCATGAAGTTGTTTTACTTAAAATGTTTTGTATAGTTGTGATCTAGCTATGATACTAGATACTAGTAAAAATATTATGCGATTTTACGAAGACCGCCGCTTGCTGGAAAATAAAAATTTGTTGTCGAACAGTGAGGTCTTACTTACCTTCCGCTATTTATCGCAGGGTATCTACCTCAAGTTTAGACATAGAATTTATATCCGACATTGATGAAGGATATGCACAACACTGAGCTTTCATTTATCATAATATGTTCTAGTGAAACTGAAAATTCATGTGGATGTGTGAACTACAGCATTCATGATCAGTGTATTTTCGAAGCTATCGGAATTTTGAAATATAAAACAATTGTCTCTTATTGTGTGCTGAGTGTTTCTATAATGTATGCCACTGGCAGAGACATCGATGTGTTACACGATTTGAAGATGAAGTAATGTCTTTTAGGAG
>JAGDQP010045324.1:0-15626 GCA_022664845.1 Lepisma saccharinum
TCTGCTCTGCCGGTGGTGAGGTTGTCTTTTCGTGGATACCAAGTCATGTTGGTATTCATGGTAATGAATTGGCAGACGCAGCTGCTCGTGAGGCCTCTTTAGGAGCTAACATTGATATTCCACATGTCCCATTTCAGGACATGATGATATATTATAAGCAAGTTACACGGAATGAATGGCAGCGACGATGGGATGACGTAGCTGTGAATAAATTGAAAGAAATTAAGGTAACTGTTGCTCCATGGAAATCATCTTGCCGAGATAGTAGGCTAGAAGAAGTCCTTTTATGTCGCCTACGTATAGGCCACAGTCGCCTAACACACGGATATCTGTTACGACGATTGGATCCACCACGTTGTCATAATTGCAATGTGGTTTTAAGTATTCGTCACGTGCTTTTAGATTGTCCCGGATATAATCATCTCAGACAACGTTATAACATCCCCAATGACATGGCGTCATTGTTAGGGGATACACCAGGTATGTTGCGAAGCGTTATTAGGTATGTTCGTGAGACAGGTTTATCTCCGTCTCTCTGAGATGATTATGTACCATAGCTGTTAAGCTTTATGTAGTATTATTTTATTATTGTGAAGGCCTATTTACAGCCTTCATGTTTTTACCTTTTCTGCTAAAGACCATATACATCTTTAGTTTTTACTACGATTTTATTTTTCTGAAGAGCTTAGATCTTCAGCTTTTATCATTTTAGTTAAGAGCTATTTTTAGACGTAACAAAGATAAGGGGCTTCCCCCGTATCGGGACGGGCGTAAGCCATAGTGCTGTTACCGCCCATAAAATTCATTTTATCTTTATCGATCCGGTACACGCTAGCGGAAAAACTTATTTAGGTTACGAATTTGCTAAAGCTTATAACGCAGAAATAATAAATATTGGTGTATAGTGCCATTGGCTTCCGTGCTCGTTCGTGGCTCCTAACGAATATGTGACCAGCCAACGTACATCAAAATTCTGTCGGCTAGGTTGTGATCCCTTAAGTGCAGGCCCTGCCGGGGACAACATTCCAGCAGGACAACGCCCGCCCGCATATGGCAAGTAAAGTCGAAGCCGTCTTGGCTGGATACAATTTTCACCTGCTTCCTTGGTCGGTGCGTTCACCTGATCTATCGTCAGTTGAACAAGTCTTGCCCATCATTACACAACGTCTCTCACGCTATCGACCTCCCACAACTACACTTGACGAGCTATGGCATCGTGTCGAAGACGCATGACTTGCAATAGCCCAGATGGACATCCAAGAACTCACTCACTGTAGAACTCTGTGTTGCAACTGTTCTGAACGCCTATGGTAGGCCCACAACCTACTGACATTTAACATTTCTGTTCCGCTGTCACCACGTTGTCATGTATTGCATGCAGCGGTAAATTTGCTAGTGGTACCTTACGGTATCTATCTTCCAATTTTGGGGCTGCTATCTCTCCTTCGTAATGTTCCATTTTTAATGTCATGCAGTGTATTTATACTTGTATTACTGTATTTTGTTTCTAAAAGTTTCGAGATGTAAGGTGATATTACATCATGTTTATTTGTGTTATCTTGAGAGTGTAATGTAGTTCTACCTTTTTGCGTCGCAGCTTCAACTGCAACCATTCGGAGTAATATTTAAAAAGAGCTCTTTGCTCTGTTATTAAGTTTATTCTATCAAATTGCATTGTTTATTACAAATAACAAATATGTTTTGAATCTTTAACAAGAAGATATTTTATTTAAATATTCGAATACCACTACTTCATTTAACACTGTTAGACAATATAAATAAGAAATATAATTGCCAACCATGTTTCCATAAACATATAGGGAAATTATTATATTAGTAACACAAATATTGCTGAAAACATCTACATCGTCCTCTGTTTTTGGTAGATTTAAATAAATCAAATATTTAGAAGGAGTTTCGTGAAAGGCAAAAGTGCTGTTCAATACTTTTTTCATATATCTTCTGTTTTCATGTATAATACTATAAAAAATACAATTGTTGTCCAATGAAACATAACCTTTAGGAGCAACAATGTTTGTATGTTGCTGTAGTAATATAAAATTGTGTTATATTGTTCCTCTTAAGCTTTTAATTTTTAAATGGGCTACAACCCTTACTTTAACTATTTTGCACAACTATATGTTTCTGCATACCTGTTTAGGTAAGACATATTTCTTTACGTTATCATAATTTGGTAGTCTCTTTCCTCGATGTGATAAGAAAACATAATAAAAATAGCATTTATGTTCCGTAAATATATACATTAAATAGGGATGAATTAGACATCTTTAAACTTTTGAAAAGGTATTTTAAAGGGATAATTTGAAAGTGTTTTGAAATAGTATATTGGATATACTGGCTAAATAGTGGCTACATATGCAGTCAAAACCGAACTACTTAGAGTAGCATTGGATACAGGAAATGATTTTACAGCTGCGCAAGGCAATCAATCCTGTAAAACCTCCCTGCACTAAATTGTAACATTAATGTATTTTGTGCCATCTGGTGAGAACATGTATATTAATTGCATCTCCTCTGTACACAGTTATGGATATTGATCGACTATTAAATCAGCTTTATTGCTCTGATTCTTATTAATATCATCTTTTAAGAATATAGCTAATTATCCCTCCTTCAAGTCAAAATAATGAAATCTATTTCATTATCTTAGTTTCTGACAATTTCATATTTGCCGTTCAAAGTTCTCAAGTATTTACTATTTCTTTATAGTTGTATGGAGACAGTATAGACCCTCTTAATGGGTGAGTGTTACAGTGATAACAAGTATATACGTAAGTTACAACCTGTGCTAGGCCGGTCACTGGTTAGTTGGAAAGAAACTAACTGCAATGTAGAAGAATCAGTGATTTTTTTTTTACAAATTGATAGTCATGGTGAAGCCATGACTATCTCCTACCCAGAAGGTTACGCCCCCTTCATACAAAAAGGGAAGTCAAAATATGAAAGAAATGAAGGTATAGGAGTAGGGCAAAGGGAGTTTACATGATCTTATTATCTTCATTTCTTTTATTACAATCAACAAATCATTAGGAGTATCATGATTTTACATTTTGATCATATTTTCGGTGAATGAAATTATGAGCTGAAAGCACGCCATATCATCGGGTTGAAATTAGAAGAGACAAATGCAAGTTATCTTCTGTCCCCGGGGCGATTCGGGACGCTGATGGACACATTTGGTGCCCTGTTAGTAACAGTAGGATTATTGTGCATGTGATGGAAGTATGAAGTTTGGTGGTTGTGGGGCAGAGAAGGCTGTGAGGTATGGTAGGTCTGGATGGTTGTTGGGTAAGACTGAGAGATATATGCTGATCAGGAGTGATAATGGGCTTGTAATGTTGGGTGGGCGCTGAGAATCGTAGGTTGCATCAATGTGCATGGTGTCTAATAGTAGGGGTGTAAAGTTTCAAAGCGAGTAGTGATGAAGCGCTGTCGTAATGTTTCAAGGTGGAACAAGATATGATGCATAGTGACGCGTGCAGTGGTACTAGGTAATTGTATTCTGTAAGCTAAGCGAAACGCAAGTCGTTCTAGTATTTTTAGTTTATCGTAAAATCTCTGCGTCGCTGCCAGCCAAGCTACATGACAATATGTCAGGACAGGACGTAGAAAGACTTTATAGGTGTTAAGAACGGCAAGTGGTGTGAGTCCCCATGTTATACCGGTAAGGCGTTTTATTAGATTTAGTATATTGTAGGCTTTGGTCGTAAGATATTTCAAGTGGACATTCCAGGTAAGATGATGATCGTATGAGTCCTAAGTATTTGACAATAGTAGTAGGTTTGATTCTAGTGTGCTGTATTTGCAAGGTGAGAAGAGTGGGATTTCGTTGAACTTTAGATCTTTGTTTAGGTGGAAGAAGTACAATGGCTTGTGTTTTTGAAGCGTTTATTGGGAGTTTCCAAGAGTTACATCATTGATGAAAGGTGTATTTTGCGGTTTGCATGGTTCTGTTTATTTGCTGAATGTTGGCGGTGGCGAGAAATGCAATATCATCTTCATATAGGTAAAGCTATATATTTGCCATACATTAGAACAGAACATGATGTATAGCCACGGTGAGAGAGCTGAGCCATGTGGTACTCCTGTATGTAAGAAGATTGGAAATGAACTGGCGTTGTTGATGGTTATGTATGCAATGCGAATTGTGAGAAAGTTGTAAATATAACGGATGTATGCGGTGGATAGACGAAATTGTAGAAATTTCCAGATGAGTCCCTGGTGCCATACTTTGTCAAAAGCTTTTTCTAGGTCGAATAATATTAGACAGGATGGTTTGCAGGTGTTGTAATGATTGCTAAGACCGAGTAGTTGGTCTTGGATACTATGTCCTGGTCTGAAACCTGCTTCATGATCTGGAAGCAAATGATGATCCTGGAGATGGATGTGAAGACGTCTGACCAGTATGCGTTCTGGTATTTTGCCAAGTGTGGGGGTTAACTGGATGGGACGGGAGGATTAAACGGAGCCAGGGGGTTTATTAGGTTTAAGAAACATCAGCTTTTTTTATGTTTTCCAACCCATTGGTACTTATCCAGTGCGCAGAATGAAATTGTAGATAGGAGGTAGGTAGATCACTTCGCGTTACTATTACCAACTTTCCCTTTCAACTATCGGTGCAACTTATGCATAATACTAAGTGCCATGTTCATAGATAATTTCTTACTGTTTATTATCTCCGTAAAGCTTCCAGTATCATTATCATCCTGTATGTTATCCGTATGCCATTTTGAGAATCCTAAATTATGTCCACAAGTCTGAACCATTTCCGGGATAGGAACATCATCCCCATCTATTGAGCACTGCGCAAAATATACATTTACTTCAGTAGGTATTCGATTCAAAGTCACTGTTCATTTGATTATATGGATACAATTCTTCTTGCCAATCTTCTTTAAAGTGTTTAAAAGTTTAATATATAAATAATAAATGTAATACCTTAAATTATTATTAATACCTAAAAAGTGAAACAAGTCTTTGGTCGTTACGTCATTTCTACGGGCCTTTTTTTTGTAATTGCTTACTACACTCTATAATGCACCAGCCTTCAAACTGACACAAAATTGTCGTATCTCAGAAGTTTTCTCCCGAGTCATGCACATGCGCAGAAACCACTTGTTACGTATTTGGGGGTGCCATATAGATGGCTCCAACGTGATTCGGAGTAGCGAATCGTCGCGTGGAACATCTGAAGTTTCTTTGGAACAGGTTAGAAATATAGCGAAGAACCCTGCTTGTATATATATGAAATAATGAAATATACAAACATTTCTCCTTTATTCGTTGGTAGTGCCATGGCACACTGGTTCCCCTTCAGCGGCTGTGGATGGCCATAGGTAACTACTTCCGGTCATAATGGTTATTTTTAAAGACAATATCCAAAAACTATCCAAATGCACTGCGGATTGTTGATTAAAGAACTGTACGATATACAAGGTAAACATGGATTTATGGAAAGACACAGAAAATAAAACCTTGGTAATATTGACAAAAAGGAAAATGTATGTACAATATGTAATTATTTTTAGTTACAATATCCGCCACCTCGATAAATTCCTAAACGTGTTGAGATATCTAACCAACACAGAGATTCTTCCAAACTTTTCAGTAGTACGGGACATTTAAAGTAAAAATTGGAGCGTATAAGTAGTTCTTTGGAAGGTTTCTATCTATTTCGAACCTTAAAAATGCATTGCACTGTGTGCGCGAGATTGTGAAGGTTGCCATCCCTAATAGAAGGGTATGATTATATGCGTGATCTAGCTAATTAAAATTGAAAGTTTGGAACATCAAACCCACATGCATATAAAATCATTCCTTCTTGACCGTGTATCACATTAATGGAAGACAACTTCATTTGGCGTTCTACAATTTCTTATCCCTCCACTAGAAATGAAGGGTATGGATGTGCTTCATCCGGTCTCAATTTCCCCATGATTGTTTAAAGGTCACTTGAACTGACATATTGAAGTGCTGGATTTGCCACTGTAGAATTCATGTTGAAATTGCCTTTAGTGCTGATTGGAATTAAATTTGAAGATATACGTTGTTTCATTAGAAAATGTTACGGTACCATTCTACTACCAGAATAAGAACCCTTTGTAACGTTGACTCCTTTGGTCACGCGTTACTTCTATATAATTTACCCTTCGTAGCTAGCTCAGTTGTTGTCGCTGTCCGATAGAAACAAATAGAAACTCTTCTACTGGTTCGTGTTCTGGTCTTGGAGGTTGGAAGACAACAATATCTAAGCTAAGGCGTGCCCCAAAGCTACTCCACATAGTGGGACGTACACCTGAAGATAGTAGAAAACCAAGCAGTGATCCTGTCAGTGCTTTTCAGCAACATTCAAGGGCCAAAACCAAGCTCCCCACTACGTCTAACTATCAAAAGTAAAAGTAAAGGCGACAATTCAAAATATATTTATCTCAACAGAGGATTAATAATATAAAGAACAACTCTACCTCTAGATGTTGTTCCCGACATCGGCTATATACATTCATAATATCACTATGCATCTGATTTACATATCAGTTTACAAGATAATAACTTGCTTATAAAATTAATTTTCTTTCTGAAACAAATAACCTTTTAAAGAAATAAAATCATCTGCATTTGATAACATCACAAAAACAAGAAATTTTCCATATACAAAAAAGTTTTTCACTTCAATTTTACACTAGCAAAAGTAATGACATCTAGCGTCCTCCTCGTAAAACTTCAATTAACATAGAAATAAGAATAACTATCTGATATCAAGATAAGGCCATATCATATATGCTACCCCCTGTTGAATGAATAAAAATATTGAATTTTAATTTGAAAATGATTAATCTTTAAGCACTGAAAGAAATATTTTTTTCACATACAATAACATCCCTTTAATACATTTAATCATTAACTATTTTTTCATTTATGTATATATATATATCCCAACCCGTCTGGTCAGCGTGGGAGCAGTAGACCAACTCCTCCCTTCGGAGAGAGGCCTCATCCACTAGTGGATTGAATATGGCTGTGATTTATTATATATATATATATATATAACAATCATAATTAAACTTTTGATAATTCTTTCGATTAATAAAATATAATACCTTTAATTCAGTTAACCATTTTTTTTTAACCTTCGTAATAATATTGTGATATAATTTAATTAAAATATTTTAAACATAATCAATTGGTTTTTAACAAAAGAAAATTAAAGTAATATGTAAAAATACTTTTTTAATATTCCGAATTTATTTCATTAATCTTTAAGAATCTAAAGATTTATCTATCTATCATTTGATTTGTTTAAAAATAATTTCTTTAAACCTTTATTTTTTTTAAAAATGTATATAGTCTGTTTCACTTAATGTCTGTAATTAACAAAATTATCTTTAAAATTATCTTCTTAAATATTTCTTTATATAGTGAAACGCTTCAATGCACTTCTTGCGAATCTTCATAATATTTCCTTTATCTTGATTTTTCAATATGTAATGCATCCATTTTGTCAAATGATTCTTATGTTCGTCCTGCTTGGTTATCACTCCTAATTCATTTTATTTATTTGAGTTACTATCTTTATTCTTCATTTCAATGTTCACTACTATTGATTGATGAACTTTGTATATGTCCAACATGTTTGATTTTTCTCCGATCTGATCTGCCTGAAGTACTTTCTCCTTCGTTCTGTTCACAACTAACTTCCGATGTCTCAATCTCTCCACTATGGTAAATATTTTGTTCTTATACCATTTTATGGATAATTTTTCAACTTCCCTGATTCTCATCCACATCTTCCGTCCGAAGCTTTCTTCAGCTTTCAATTTCACCCTTTTCTTGTTTGCAAGCCATTCCTTATAAGCTTTTTTCATGTCTTCCTCTGATTTTGTTTGTTTAGTTGTTGACGAATGACTATTTTCAAAATAGGGATACAGTACCTCTTGGATTGTCTCTATTCTTTTACCTTTTTCAGATATTATTTGAACATAATCATTTCCAAAGGCATTTGTTAGGTACGAAGGGATCACGTCATAAAAAAGCTCCTTGCGTCTGAGTTTTGGTTTCACGAAGATATCCTCATTAATTACTAATTTTAATGGATTTTTTGAAAATAGGTGAGGAGTATCATATTTCCTCACCTTCCTGAGTTTTCGGTAGGTTCTTCCTCTTAAATTACTACCCCTCTTTCTTCTTTTAGCTTTCTTCAAAAACGTCTCCTTCATTCGTTTCAATACTTCTCTCCGTTTCTGTTTTGATTTTTTATGGCTTGTTATATCTTTCTTCACTTCCCTTGGTTTCTTTTTCGTCTTTTGGATTTCTTACCAGACTCCTTAGATTTACTTAACTGTATATTTACTCCTAAGGTATCATATCTTTCACTTTCTATTTGCTTAAATTTCTTGTTTCTTCGACTCCTTTGCCGCTTCCGCTTTCTCGGCATTTTCTTTATCACTGCTTATTTTTTAGTATCAATTCCTTCCCTGCTTACATTCATATTGTGCATCCCTGTTATATCTTTAGAAGGATCTTCCTTAACTGGTATGACCTTAGCTACTTCCCCTTTTGTGACCTCTTCTAATTTTGGAATCATCTCTTGTGATAAAGAATCTTTAATTTTATGTCCTTTCCCTTGACTCCCACGTACGTGGTTCCTCTAAGATAAATTATTTTGTGAATTTGCTACTTGCATCATTGAAATTGGCCTCTGATCAGTTGACATTTCTACTTTCTTAACTGAACTCCTTCCCCTTTGAAGTAAAATTTCATGTTCTGTACCCTGATGCCGAACATTTATGTCTGAACTAATAAGACCAAAAGATTGTTGATTATCCATATCCTAGTTCAAGTTCACTGTTTTATCTAAAATTTTGCCATGGATAAATGTCTTTTACATTAAAGAGATCTTCTTTCCGAACATGATTTCCTTTGTTTAGCTTTTCTACGGATATTTCTTCTCTCTGCTTATAATAATATTGAAAGGTTCTCATTGTTATAAATTCCTTATCGATGCTTTCCTTCCTATTCGGAACATCTTCACTTTCTTCTCTTCTTATTTGTAAGTTTGGAATCATTTCTTGTTGACCCATGACACTACATTTATCCTTTTCTACTCTATTAATTTTAAATAGTATTGACTCATTAGCATGCTTCTCTGAATCATCATCCTCATTTGTTTGCTGTAAATTTGTTATCTGTGGAACTTCTTGTAACATTTCCTCAGATCTTTCTTTCATTAATTGATCGAAAGTCTCTATAAGTTTTTCCTAGACTCGTCCAATATCCTTTGAAGATTTAGAGCCTTCTCCTCACATCGATCTTTCTTTTTTCTTTTCTTGTAACCTTCTTTCTCCTCCTTTTGTCGCCTACGTTCTTCCTTTTCCTTCTCTTTTTGTCGTCTCCATTCTTCTTTTTCATCGTCTTTTTGTCGCCTCCATTATTCTTTTTCCTCCTCCTTTTGTCGTCTGCATTCTTCCTTTTCCTACTCTTTTTGTCGTCTCCATTCTTCTTTTTCCTCCACTTTTTGTCGTCTCCATTCTTCTTTTTCCTCCTCTTTTTGTCGCCTTCATTCTTCTTTCTTCTCTTGAATTTCTTTCCTGAATTCTTCAAACATGTTTGAGCATTTCCCTCATGGCTACCTTCTCCAAACTTGGATTTATTGATTGTTTTCTTTCCTCTTGAAAGAGGGCCTCTTGCAACCGCCCTTGACTTTCCTCATCACTCTCTGAAGACGTCTCTTCTCGTCTCCCATGATCCAGGCCCTTACGCTTGGACGTCATTCTGTAACGTTGCCTCCTTTGGTCACGCGTTACTTCTATATAATTTACCCTTCGTAACTAGCTCAGTTGTTGTCGCTGTGCGGTAGAAACAAATAGAAACTCTTCTACTGGTTCGTGTTCTGGTCTTGGAGGTTGGAAGACAACAATATCTAAGCTAAGGCGTGCCCCAAAGCTACTCCACATAGTGGGACGTACACCTGAAGATAGTAGAAAACCAAGCAATGATCCTGTCAGTGCTTTTCAGCAACATTCAAGGGCCAAATCCAAGCTCCCCACTACGTCTAACAATCAAAAGTAAAAGTAAAGGCGACAATTCAAAATATATTTATTTCAACAGAGGATTAATAATATAAAGAATAACTCTACCTCTAGATGTTGGTCCCGACATCGGCTATATACATTCATAATATCACTATGCATTTGATTTACATATCAGTTTACAAGATAATAACTTGCTTATAAAATTAATTTTCTTTCTGAAATAAATAACCTTTTAAAGAAATAAAATCATCTGCATTTGATAACATCACAAAAACAAGAAATTTTCCATATACAAAAAAGTTTTTCACTTCAATTTTACACTAGCAAAAGTAATGACATCTAGCGTCCTCCTCGTAAAACTTCAATTAACATAGAAATAAGAATAACTATCTGATATCAACAAAGGGCCATATCACCCTGTTTGCTTTCTTTCCAGGTGTATTACCTCTCATTTTAATGTACTGAATAACCAATTTGCTCAGTCGCCATTTATAGATATTCGCCATTTTCTTTATCCCACGGAATGAAATTGCACGAAAAAGTAATTTATTTTTTGTTGTTGGCCGTATTCAATGCGGGAAACCACGGTATCTCTTGGTAAGTTTCTTCCCAATCCAAAACTGGAGTTTAATATATACTTCCATATTTAGTTACGTTTTTGACACAATAAGGAGAATATATAAAACGTTCCTATAGCACAACCTCAGTTGTGACAATAATTGCTTTACGATTTTATAACATGTTGCCACCTGTAAATAAGTTTCTGAATATCACCATTTAATACATTTGGACGAAAAACTTGACCAGTTTTCGCTACACTGCTTTCACCCCGAAGATGATTTCTGAGACTGCCAAACAGATCCACATCTGTAGGTGCCAGTCTCAGTAAATAGGGTGGTTGGTAAATTTTCTCTCATCCATATTCCTGTATTTTCTCTTAGGATATAATTGGCGTGCCTGAGTTGGCCTTTCATACGTAGATCAGCAAACCGTGCCATAACATAACTACGACTCTTGTGTTTCCAGACAGGATTTGTGTATACCATCTCTGTGATTTGTGGTCGTCAAGGGTCTAACGATCATTCACGACATTGGGGTTTTATGTCTCTACTGTCTGTGAATATCCTGGAAGAAACTCATAAAACGTGCCTCATGTGTACTTTTTAACACTACATTCTTCAAACCGTGTCACTGCCATACAACATATTACAGAATGATGCTTTTAAAATCCATAAACCTTTATATCTCAGTTGGAATTTGAACCCTTTAACTCGTGGACGTCAGGCTAACAATACCGACCTCACGATTACTGAGACACTTTCAGTATGCAAATATAACGTTATACCCCTGAACTCTATTTCTTACTGGAATATGAATAAATCGTATATTCTTTAAACATTTCTTGTTCGTTTGTTAAAATTTCTTCTAAAGTGTTTTAAAGATTTTTATCCGAAAATTGACTCTCAATATTTCAGTACTTTTATGGAAGGTCCTAGCTGCCTCATTGACTATGGATCTCTGCTTTACTTGACCCTCCAAGCACGTCATGAATTTTCTTATGGACTTGCACCGTCAATGAAAATGCTATTTGAGCAACTTTTGTTATTTATTTTCTATAGGTGTGATGGAAACTTACAACATTTGCATAGCCACGAACCATGAGAGAAGTTCTTAATCCAGATAGTATTTATTATCTTATCCAGATAATAAGAATATTTGGTTGGGGTCTATTTGACACAATTACACCAAATTAGTCTTCGTTGAGTGGATATTATTTGAATTTAAAAATTTTACTAAGAATCTCGCGTTAGTAATGTTATGTGAATAGAATCTGGGATATTTCAATTTGATATAGACAGATTATACGTCACTGAAAACTTTAACAAAAATTAATTGAAAAATATTTATTTACACATTCAAGAAAGTAAGACAGAATTTAAAGAAGCTGCACATTGGGAGCGTAAATGGGTATACTTTATATGTGTCTTTGCTTGGATATGGGCCTCGTGCATGGTAATATAATACTGAAAAATATATATTTCTGGTACTTTTCTTCTGGACGAAGTTTTACCGCATTTTAAAGTTCAAAAAAACTATCTTTCCAATTTGAAGATTGGGGTATTAAATCTGTCAAAAGCTGATGTTTAAATACAGTAGAGGGAGATTTAATATTTTGGAGGAGGTTCTGTAATTTTATTTTATGCAGCATTTGTAACACATTTTGACATTTTCCTAAAGGTGGTGTCGACTTCTACCAGGGGCGTAAATACCACCATCGTAAATAGTGAACACGGGATTGAATACTAAGCACACCTGTAGTGAACAATGAAGAACCCCACTCACGGACAGTTGTTAAAAGTAACTTGGCTTTACTAGTTATATTTGTAAACAACATTTTGTTGTAACAAATTTAACGTAGTTTACGCCAGTCGTTAGTCGAGTGCACAGATATCGTGTGGGAAGTCTAGTAATGTAAACATTTTTCCAATTACCTAAAATCGGCCTGGGATGCCGAAAGTATAGCAATAAGTTCGTCTTATCTCCAGATAGAAACAAACTTACTTTCATGAACTCCAGAGATGCTTTAATATTGTGAGGTACATCTTTTTCTTTCCTACCTCAGGTAAAAAATAATGGTATGTAATATAATGTATACAATTATCTCTGTGCCTATAATTTGCACTGATATCTTACTTCCTAATTTTTAAATAAATGTACCACACCAAACTTCCTGCACCTTTTTATAACAAAGTTAATGTCTGATTTAAGCTAGACACCGTAAGATCCATACTGCCGGAAAGGTACATTAAATTAAGGACAGGGTTGCCTTCTTAACCTGACTTCCTCGAATCTCGAAGCTCGTAACTGGGAGCTAAAACGTACGGTCCTAAATTAGATAAATAGAGCTGATTTTCTTAAATAAAAAATAATAAACTGCTGAGATACTTCCGATATGAACATTCATCCGGAACAAAGAAGCTGACTAAATTTTGTTGTTCATAATTTCTATATATTCAATAAACTAGTTCTTGTTAATTTTAATCGAAGTCGAGAATTCTCATTGAACAAACAGAAACTGAAATAGAGTAACCTGCTCCTGTTATTTTTATCAATTTATTAAGTATTCATGCATATTAGAGATCGCACTAACCGATTCTTTACCTTTGCAAATTCCTGTCTTTACTAATATTATGATTATTTCGAAAAGTGAGATAAAAGTCTTCACATATAATTGAAGTAAAACCAGTACTGCTGCCTTGCAGTTAGTAGAGGGATCTACAAAGGCTAGGGGAAGATAACCCCGAACAAAAATATCATGGTGAGGGGAAGCAGCATCACCATTACCACTCTGAGGCTGAAGATGAATGACATCGGCAAGGCTCAGAGATGGACAGAGGGCGACATCTTGAATGTCTACCTTTACTGCGAGGTCGTAGAGCTGACAACTCTACACCGCTAAAACATGTCAAGAAACAGTATCAGATGGTTCATGGATTCTCCTGGGGTAAAATATTCCGGAGGTAAACTAGTCCCTCATTCGGATCTCCGGGCTGGGACTGCTTCAGGGGGCTCTATGAACAGGATTAAGAAAGACCTTAGAATAGGAACGTGGAACGTACGAACATTATACCAAACGGGCGCTCTTCAGGTGGCGGTACGCGAGACCGAGAAGTACGAGCTAGACATATTAGCGATACAAGAAGTTCGGTGGGAGGGTCAAGATAGCATCCCACAGGGCAAGTACACTTTCTACTACGGGGGAACACAGTCTCACGATTTCGGAACAGGGTTCCTCATTAAGAATAGTATCATTCAGGCGGTTCAGAATATAGAGTTCGTAAACGAAAGACTATCGTACGTTACGATACGTACTCGATGGGGTAACACGGTTTTATTAAACGTCTATGCTCCGACCGAGGTGGCTACTGATAACGACAAAGATATATTCTACGATGAGCTAGAAAGGTTGTTTGACCGATTACCGAAGTATAATTCGAAAATTGTGTTGGGTGATTTCAATGCAAAGGTAGGGAGGGAAGAAAAATATAGACCTACTATAGGCAAATACAGTCTTCACGAAAAGACCAACAACAATGGAGAAAGACTGATAACTTTCGCGATTTCGAAAAACTTACTGGTAAAGAGCACGTACTTTGAACACAAAGACATACACAAATACACATGGGTATCTCCGGACGGCAAAACTCTCAACCAGATCGATCACGTATTAGTAGACAGACGAAGACACACCAACATAATGGACGTTAGGTCGTACAGAGGAGCGGAAGGTGACACCGACCATCAATTAGTGATCATAAAAGTAAGGGAAAAGTTATGCATCGCGAACAGAGAAAGCAAGGGATCAAAACAACTGAAATTCGAAGTGAAACTATTAAATAATCCGAGCATAAGAGCAGATTACCAACTCGAACTCTCTAATAGGTTCGAAATCCTAGCCGACTCGAGTAATAATAATGATG
Organism: Lepisma saccharinum; assembly: GCA_022664845.1. NCBI lineage: Eukaryota > Metazoa > Arthropoda > Insecta > Zygentoma > Lepismatidae > Lepisma > Lepisma saccharinum. The sequence goes on from JAGDQP010045324.1 coordinate 14,531, forward strand.
ATATTAATAATGAAATTGATGTAAGTAAGATGTGGGAGGCAATTCGTGAAACAATTAAGAGCGCAGCGAAGGAACGCGTAGGTGAGAAGAAACAACAGAAAAACAAACCTTGGTTTGATGAAGAATGCATTAAACTTCATGAGGAACGAAAACAAGCAAGGCAACGATGGCTAAGTAATAAAAGCGAAGCAAATACCAACCACTACAGTAACGCGAAACGAAACGCCACACTAGGGTTCAGAAACAAAAAGCGAGAATATCTGACGCAGAAGATTCAGGAGATTGAGGAAAACGGGAAGACAAATAACATACGAGATCTATACAAAGGGGTAAACTCGTTAAGAAAAGGTTACCAGCCGAGGTTAGGGATGATTAGAAATGAACGTGGAGATCTTCAGGCGGATCCGACTAAAATTGTCGATGTGTGCAAAAGTTATTTCGACAAACTTCTTAATGTACACAGCGGGGAACAAACACAGGAATGTGAAATTCATACCGCAGAACCGTGGATTCCCGAACCTAGCGAGATCGAGATCGAAATGTCGGTTAAGAAATTGAAAAATTTCAAATCACCAGGAATAGACAATATTCCAGCCGAATTAATTAAAACAGGAGGAACGGCACTAATCAAGGAACTACATAAATTGATAAGTGCTATATGGAGAAAGGAGGAGCTCCCAAAGGAATGGAAAACATCAATAATTGTTCCGATTTACAAAAAAGGCGATAAGTCGGAATGCAATAATTACCGCGGAATCTCGTTACTTCCAACTTGTTACAAGGTATTAAGTAATATTCTGTTAACACGCCTAAATGTATACGTAGATGAAATAATTGGAGATCACCAATGTGGATTTAGAAGAAATAGGTCCACGTTGGACCAGATTTTTGCTTTGAGACAAATTTTGGAGAAGAAATGGGAATACAATGGGACGGTTCATCAGCTATTCATTGATTTTAAGAAAGCATATGATTCTATCAAAAGGGAAAAGTTATACAGTATCCTGATACGATTTGGAATTCCGAAAAAATTGGTCCAACTAGTGAAGATGTGTCTCAGCGACCCCATAAGCAGAGTACGGATAGGTAATAATAT
>JAGDQP010045325.1:0-15626 GCA_022664845.1 Lepisma saccharinum
AATCACACTACAATATAATAGAAAAGGACATACTTTTGGCATCTTCCTTGATACTGCCAAAGCTTTTGACAAGGTCTGGCATAAGGGACTCCTTTATAAACTTGATCTACTCGGCTTCCATCACCAATATTTAAGAATATTAAAATCATATTTACAAAATCGTTATTTCTATGTTTCACACCTACGAACCATCTCCAACACTTATCCGATTACATCTGGTGTACCACAAGGCTCGGTACTAGCTCCAGTCTGTTCAATCTATATACTGCCGATATATCAACACATCCACACACTACTTGCGACATCTGCAGATGACACATCTATTTTTGCCTCTTCTCATCAAGCTAGATTTGCACTCAGGTATGCTCAGCATCTTAATCAAATAGAAGACTGGACTACAAAATGGAGATTAAAACTAAACGCAGATAAAACAAATGTGGTACATTTCACCAAAAGAAGAACAGCACCTCCACGAACATTATCAATATTTGGAACTCAACTCCCTTATAGTCCCAGTGCTACATATCTAGGTGTTGAACTTGACAGAATACTAACCTTCAAACAACATATCAAGAACATAGCTGCCAAAGCCATACAACGTAATAGTTCTTTATATCCTCTGCTAAAAAATGATAACGTCCTTTCATTTAAAGCACGTTTACATGTATATATGATGATGATCAGATCAAAGCTAACATATGCAGCGCCAGCTTGGAATCATGCCGCCAAATCACATCATCTACTGCTACAAAGAGTCCAAAATAAGGCCGTCAGATTTATCACAGGACATTCACGTGACACCAGTATACCACAGCTTCATGAAGATCTGGAAATTTCTATGCTAAAAGACGTATTAGATACACACTGCAGATTATCTGGCTTCGTATGTCTCAATCTCCAGACGAGATTCTCAAAAACCTTGGAAAAGCTAAACCTCCTAGATTCACCCATAAAATGCCTCATCCCATCTAAGCTCCTCTCACCTCACATTCTTTCATTTTTATGGTTGGAACTTTTAACACCTAACCTGACTGCAAAAATTTTTAACATCTTGCCTCGCTAATACAAATCAACACCTTGTAAAACACACACTATTTTTTTCAATTCAGATACATTGGGAAAGCGACAGTTGCTTTCGCAAAATATCATATACTTTTCTGCATTAATAAACAATAAATTCATATAGAAAGCATGGGCTAAAATGAGCCCGAAACTTCCAAATTAAAACCGTCATGATCATCCTCCTCCTCCTCCATGTTGTACTCTACCGAAAGAAGTTTTGTATTTTTGTGGCCACGATTTCCTTTGATTTTAAGTAATTATTGTCTTCCAATTGATAACCAAAAGTTAAATATTTTAATTTTCCTGATGTCTTGATGTAATTTTAAAGAGAAATTTTCTTGTGGTTTTAGCATAAGCATTTTCCTTATTAAAGTTTTAATTCGAAAAGGATTTGTAATTCCAAATATCTTATTCTTTCTGTAATAAAGATGACTTTTCCAAATATTACTTTAAGTTAGGTACTTAACAAATTCGTTTATTCATAGTAGGTATCCATATGTAACTTCTATTTTTCAAACTATAATAATGTTCTCACTGAGTGAATTACAGTTTGTGTGATTTCCTGTTATTTTTCGTACGTTCCAGTATCAAATAAACATATATTTGTATATCATATAATTAATATATGTAACACCTATTACGGAATGTTTGTAAAATGGAATTTAATGGATATTGGCGATATCCTGTTGGCCTTTGTCCGACGAGGCAATGACGAATAGGGCAGACTTTTAAAAAAAAAACAATTTTTAGGTGTTGTTTTCGATTTAGTTTAAAATTTTAATAATCACATTATAGAGCAGAGTCTGAAGTTCATTTCAGCTATCTTGGTTTCTAAAATTGACCAAATAGCTCTTCTGTACTGCTTTTAGAAGCTTATGTGTTCGCCATTCACCGTCCTTCCCCTATGTATAGACATAGATAGGATTGCATAAATGTATCTGTATAATTAATACAATTTAATTACGAAAATATATTAAAATTTGAACTTTCTTACCTTGATCTTTGACTAAACCAACAGCAATTATTTTAAATTCTTGATGTATGTTCCAGATTTTTGAAACATTCGAATATCTTGTTCCATGTTGAGCCGAAACAAAATAGTATTCTGGAAAAAGATGAAAAGGAAATCTTTAAATTAATTGCACTAAAACTGTGTTGAGACTCATTTTTAAAGATATACAAGTTCTTTAAAATAGTGTTCATAGTTCATGTACTTGAAATACCATTCACCTTAATCTGCAAAGTTTCCACTGATCAAATAAAAGAACTGCTCAGAGGACAATGGAGTTTCTGGGTTATTTTATTTTTTTGAATATTTAGAGTATTTTTGTTTTGTTTATTTAAAATCTAGTGTTTGTTTCTCAAACTTATTCCGCGATAGTGAATTGTACTATTTATACTCCTTAAGTGCGAAAATTCCTGTAACGTTATTGTTGTGCACGAATATTTTGGACTATAGGTATCATTCGTCGTATTACAGGCTACCGTGAGATTTTAATGTCTCCGTCTTTCAATATATGGGGCTGTCCGGAAAGTAAGTTTCCCAATGTTGTAACTTTTCTCACAGGTTTGAGATGACAAAAATAAACTTGAGACGTAAACTTTCGGCAGTGTCCATGTAGTACGGAAGCTGACATTGTGGAAGAGAGTTGTGCTTGAAGTCGCAGCGCTCATCAAAAATCCCGATTGAACGATATTCTGTTAGTCGACTTCCTGCCTTCTGGCACAAGATTTACTACCGAATAATATTGTTCGATAATTCAATGGCTGTGACAACCAATTCAAATCAAGAACAGGGGAGTTCTGATGCGCGGTGTCTGTATTCTTCACGAGAGATCTAGTAATCATGTATAAGTCAGCACCATGCTTCTGCAAGAATTCAACTGGGATATTTTGAACATGACAGTGGAGATCTTGTACCTAGTGATTGTTACCTGGTTCTCCATCTGAAGAAACACCTTAGTGGCTAAAGTCTCGAGGACAACAATGAGGTTAAAGAAGAAGAGGTCCGGAAGTGGTTCCAGAAACAGGGGCGTCCTTGCATGACGCGGGATAAAGAAGCTGCACCACGACTAATCGGATACTGGTGGAGACTACGTGCAAATAAAAATATGCCCTATATCTTGTATTCTTAGCTTTATTAGTACAGAAAATCTGGTACGTACAATTTTGGAAAACTTATTTTCCGGACACGCCTTGTATATTCGCAGTGTTATCTTAATGTGTGTTATCCAGTTATTGGATCAGAGCTCCAAAGGACAGCCTTTTAATAAGCCTCATAACACGTTATTTTGATCTTGTAATCACCATTATCATCATCGTGAATTCTCACGGTAACTATTAAATGTTTTAAGAATATTGTTACTTTGCATATCTGACTTAAGACGAGAAATAATCTATCCCCTAGATACCTATGCAAAGAGTTCACGGCATAAAGAGATAAGAAAGCCCTGAGATATTACAGTACATTACAAATTTCAGTCTAGAGTAGATAATTTTATTCATAATTTACAAACCAAAGGTGAAATGCGCTAAATAAATTATTTCAAGAGGATAGTGTAACAGACCACAAAGATATGTATCTACTTTGTAGACAGAAGTTTACAAAGAATGAGTCAGAAAGATACTCTGAGAAATTTCGGGAGTTAAGTACTTGCATCAAAAGACGAAAAAAGTTCATAATCACACGCGGACAATTAGTAGTTTTAGAGCTAGAAATGCGTAGAGTGGCAGGACTACACATGGTGCAACATCACGATAAGTAATCAAATGAAACGTATTGGTTTATAAAATAATTGATATCGTACACAAAGAATACGATTGTGCAAACTTTATGACTGAGGAGCGCAAGCTTAAACGAGATCACCATAAAATGATTTTATTGTGATTGAATTGACATTGAGGTGTAGAGAAACATAGGAATTGTGCATTTCATAAATCTTAAAATTAGCACAAACCACAATCTTTTAGTACAACGTTGAATTGTCATTTGCTAAGCCTATACGTCTTAAGTCACTGTATGTGTTTTGGTGGTTAGACAGAGTTTCATCTAGGGAACTGTTCGTATCCTAAAAATGCACTTTATGTACAGATTTCGTTAATAAGATGTACCGATAACGTCAGTATTATTCACTGTTAAACTTCTTCAATATATACCAAGAAATATGATGAATTCAGTTTGCTCTCACGTTGTAAGCAGGTAAGTTCGATACGATCCGGTTTTTATCCCGTTCTCACGCCAATCTTTCTTTTGATTATTTCCTAGACTACTAGAACGGCTAATGAAATAAACTATATCTTCTAAAGACCCATTTGTTGACATTCTTTTACATATTTAAAGTGCAAGGAAGTGACAAAATCTTTAACTCAATTTAGGGGAACAAAAGTTCCAGCTAAAATGTACTAAGAGTGTACATTTTTATTCAGTGTATGTTTCGACAATTGTCGTTCAAAGTCATTCCATTAATGTTGCTTGCTCATCGTTTATCTTCCTCTTGACCTTCCCGCCTTCGTCTTTCCATGCATTTTTTTTCCAATTCTGTGAGAAAATCTGTCTACCTTTCACAATGTCGCCTTCCCTTCTTCATTTTTAGTATGTAAAATTAAGTCATGTACCTCAGTTACTTTTATCTTGTCCATTACTTTTTGTTTCTGCCTCTCACCAAGAAACTATTGCAAATAGTAGCAGAATGAGCTAGGTTTTTGGCGGGACAGCGTCTATATGGTCCATTTCCGACATACTTTAGGTCACTTCGTGGCTTCCACGTCACAACCATACACAACAGCCACTGAACTGCTGTTCTAAAGCATTCTGAACCAAGCTATCATAGGATGGAGCTGTCTGAGATAGCACGCACTACACAGTCTGCAAAATTCCACCCAATACCGTCACATGGCTGCGATTCTTAGTGGTAGATATCTCTAGTGCTATATATTGCCTCTGGTATATATATATATATATATAGTTCTATATATATATATATATATATTTATATCGTAATGATTTCTCTTACTTGTAGTTATTACTTCGTAAGGTAGCGATGGGATCGTATACAACGTGATAGCACTGTCATAACAATATACGATATAATATTATGGTAGAGACCTTATGACCGTAGATCGTTTAATAGAATGGTTATTTGGTGAATAAATAGAGCAAATGTTTATATACGTTTTTACCGACACCAGTTTATTATAAAGTTCCAATATACTATATATTTTACAATGTGTTATACAGATAACAATCTGAGCGTCCCGAACATGGGCTCTGTAATTACTACTCTAGTGGATCACCTCTTGCAATGATATTTAACTTAGGTTTAGGAAAGGAGATTGTTCCTAGAAAGGATACTAACTCCAGTCCGAGCTAGCAGGTAAAGGTATACCAACCTAAGTTGGGGGTAAGGTGAGAGTCCTGACTCCAGTCCAAGCCAGGTAGAGGTGACCACTTTTCGGAGCGAAGAAGTGATAACTTCAAAGGTGATTGACTGGCCTTTTTATACCCTTATTTGTGGGCGTATCTTCAGTACTTCCAACACTTGCCACTTGGAGGTTGTTGTCGTCTGCTTCCTATGGATGCTTAGTCAGCTTTATGTAACTTTTATTGTTTATTTACTTTTGTGCTTAACACACTGACCTATTTATCCATATCCCATTACAATATATATTGACTCTAGTGGCATATATTGCCATATTTTGCACCATAGATTTTCAACCTCACGAGGGTGGCCCTCATGAGAGTAAAGCTTACCCTCACATGCCCTCATGTTCACCGCTTGAGGGTCTGGGTGACTGAGGGTGAGGGCAAAGTTGGAACGTTAGGGTGAGGGCAAAGTTGGGACGTTAGGGTGAGGGCAAAATTGCAACGTGAGGTTAAAGTTGGAACGTTACGGTGAGGATATGATATAGTGAGGACTGAGCGAAGATAACGAAGATGAGTGAGGCTGAGTACTGAGGGAAGATGTGAGGGTGAGGGCAAAGTTGCAATCTGAGGGTGACTGAGTACAAGGAATGAGCGAAAATGTGAAGGTGAGGGCGAAATTGAAACGTGAGGGTGAGAGGGTGACTGAGTTTTTACGAAAATGAACACCTTTGGTTTGGACATCCAAAGGCTCTCACGTTTGTCTTTTGACTTCAGCCATTCAAATTTGGACATACACATTAAGTCAGCTGCTCTATCAGATGAGTAATATCAGGTTATTGAACTAGCAATTTCGGACAATTCCCTGGTCAGCATTATACATATCATCCTTCCTTTTGTTGTTCCATGCGTTGTTTGTAATTCTGAGACATATTTTATGGATTAAGATCGATGTCTTAGAGTCATGGGTTAACACTGCTTTAAAAGAAAATATTGATACAATGTGCCCATTCAACGGTTCCTGAAGATTACCTACTACAAAATGGGAACAGTTTGGATAGTATTGATCGACAAGGATATACACAAACAATGTATAAGAGAAAATATCTCCGCTTGAGGAAGAACATTTTTAGTGTAAGAGATCCTCCTCCTGCAATTTGGCACGGAGCCAATGTCCAACACATTTTCCAACGCCGTTTCGGACAGCAAACAAGCAAGAAGCTAAAAAAGGAAGAAGATAAAAAGGATGAAGAGAAGCAAAGAAAAAAATCGATTCCAATGGAAATGAAAGTAAATTGTCCACTTCTTCCAACTTTTCTAAACTTCTTTCTTCTAAGCCGAAGATGGAAAGAAAGGAAAGTTGCGAGGAATAAAGCAGTAAGGCCCATTTCAAAAAAAAAAAAGAAAAGAAAAGTCTAGGGGAAAAAAAGAAACGCAGAAAAACAAAGTTTTAAGAGATGAGATTGTTGGGGCGCGTCAGTTCACGAAGATGGCAGAGAAGGAGAAAAAAGACACTCTCGGGTAGACTTTCAAAGTTTTTCTCCTTTTTTTCTCTCTCATTTAAAGAGAAACTCTCTGGCGATACTACGATCCTCGTTCTCTACTTCAGTTGTGAACCAACGTTCAAAGATACAAAAAAACATACGAAGTCCTTAAGTAAAGTTACTAAATATACAGCTCAAAATCTGTCCGCTTGTATGTGTGTCGATATATTAATACAATATATTCCGTCCAGATCTCTGCACCAAAATATATAATATTTTACATCGCTTGCTCTATTGACTGTGGGGAGAACGCAGAATACGCCGTGTGTCAAAATATTAGCTCTGAATGTACCATTGACATAACATATAAACTGTCGTACCTTATCTATGCAGGTGCTGTTACCGCCCATAAAATGTATTTTATCTTCTATGCAGCGCACATACTAATTTTGTTTTCGTTTGATGTTTTCTGTAAACTAAAATCTGCCAATCCTTCCTGGTGAGAGGTATGTTTTAATTGAATTTTATTTATAGGCATCTTTGGATCAGGCGTATGAAGGATGTCGACCACGATCTAATTTGAAACTAATTTGATCCAGGCACTTTTGCCTGGTGTGGATTAAGAAAAGTACTAGGAAAACCTCAGTGAGCACGGTCGGCCGCTGGGTTTAAATCCAGGGCATTCAAAATAAAGTCAACGCTCTCCGAAGTGAGTTAGGGCCCCTGAAAGGGTCTTAATTCAGTACTGACTGTGTAAAATCACAAACACAAAGCTACGCAAAAAATAATGATTCTTGAAATTTAAAAGATCTCGTGACTCCTCTAAATTGAAGCTGTGCCTTTAAATGATATTTGGAAATAACATTTGTATCATGCACCGTAAGTCGATCCGATTGTTAGATCACTTAATTGCAAGCAGCAAATGTAAAAAAAATCTAATTTCGGATGAAAAAATCCTGACAAGTTGCCTGGATCTGATCTGGTACTGATCAGACCAGAATAGATTGCACCAGTTCCTCAGTAAACATAATTTTGGATCCGAAGTAACAGTTACAGAATCTAGACTTCTGTGTAAGGGTTACGGAGAACATTGGTTATTTTATTGACTTCGTGGGTGTCAGTCAGTCTTTTATTTGTTGTTGTATTAAAATTACAGTATATAACCGTATGAAGTTGTGTATTATTACAAAATAAACAAGCTAAAACTCTATTCCGAGGTTTCTCAACCTGGGGGTCGCGACTCCTAAGTGGGTAGCGGGATGTGTGCAAAGGGAAGGCGAAAAAATAAATTTAGCTACGTTTTGTAGGTTAAAACTAACAAATTTCAAACAAAGTATTTTATTTTGCTTGCTGTTTTTAGTAATTACTAAAGATAATGTAGTTTGATGAATAGTTTTGGATAATATAATTACGATATTTATTATAAATACAGGAAATAAACTGATGTTTTGAAATGAAAAGCAAATATTACACAAAATAAAATAATTGTTGGTCGCTGCCTAGAGAGGGTCGTGGGATGAGAAAGGTTGAGAAACGCTGCTCTAATCAATACGAATCATACAATTTCGTTATGTATCGTGGGTGTGGTGACACACTGTAATACATTAGTTGCCTTGCGTGTATCTTGATTCTCCGCAAATATGAAATCTGTCTAGTTGGTCTGGAATTTCGAAAAGTTCGAGAAATACTGTATAATACCATAAATGCTTGTATAACCCATTTAAGTAAAATAAATAAACAGGAGTTTAAGTAAAAATATCTACTCGAGAAACGAAAGAAATAACAAAAACTGTTTCTGTGTTTGTCACTACAGGGTTAATAAAATCAAAAACCTTTTCAAATACTACAACTTCACGCTGTAGATGTCGAAGAAAGCAGAAGTCGTTTTGTAATGCATGCAGTACTAAGCAAAGTGTTTCCCAATTATATCGTAATAACGTGTAATTGAAAAGACACACATCACACACCTGTTTCATTTCTCTCGCTTCCTTTGTTTGTTACCTTCAGGATGTTATGTTTGTTTTCACATATAACCTACAAGCTAAAGCAACAACATCTTTCAGTTTATATAATATTCTGTGGTATATCTTGAGAAGGAAACAGGGTTTAATTTTAAATTACAAGTTTACGCAATAACCAAAGTTCCATTTTGTGGGGAAGTCTTTAATAACCAACACATTACCTGCACGAACAGGCACCGGCAGTAAAATTAGAAATACAACAGAAGAGGGAAGGGGAGAATACCCTAAAAGTGTGGCAGAAACGTGCTTCTCTACTCTTCAGCATCCTCTCTCTCTCACACACACACATGCACACACACATACATCTTCAACACATAAAGCATCCTCATTCTTGCACGGTCTATCTCTTTCTCTCACACACACGCCTAAAGTATGTTGACGAATTACGCCGGTAGGTGGCTGCTGGGAGCCTCAACTTGATGGATGATCCCTCCAAGCTTTGTTTCCTACCCCACCCTCTCTCTCTTCTGTCGTCGTTCCTACGTAACGTTTACCTAAGCAAAGCATCAGGCTTCGTTTCCATGAGTAGCTTTCGTTCAGGATTTTGTCATTATATGACAACCAGCCGAGGTTTTTCTTCTTCTTTCAGTTTTTTTTTTAATTGTTCATTTAGAAAGGATGTACCAAACAACCCAGCCATCAAGGATTAAATGTCTAAAAACCTGACTCTCGTCTCAGGATTTATACGAGAGATCTTCTTCTCTTTTATGCATGCGCAAAACAAGAGGAAGCGTTTTTATTAAAAGGGGAAAAATATGGTGATACGATAATGGGAAAAATCAAAGCACTCTTTTTCCCAAACGCTTTTATGAAAGACTTTCGCCAGATTGTGATGTGCATGGCCTCTTTCTTAGCGTTTAAAAAGAAACTATTTTAAGTTTTATAAACAACTAAATCGTGCAATGAAACTGCAAGATATTCAGATATATTTTACCGAAACTAAATTTAAAACTTACTTGTAAAAGATACTGAAAAAAAATGGGTAATTAATTTTCAACACATTGCAGTTTGCCAGGGCTGTATTCCTGGGCTATATCCACGAGTCCGATTCATTACTGGATAGGTTCTACCAAAGACCCAAGTAGGTTTAACTCCACTCGTTTACAAGCACTGCCCATTGGGAACAGATTGTACATTTGGACATTCCTTTTGAAGTGCAGATCTTGTCTTTAGGGCATATTCAGCCGATGGGTGCTATTGGCAAACTATCAACAGTTCAGGTTACCCAGGAATCTTCAGGTAATAGAACTGTTCCCAGGAACAACGTAAATCGTCACAACCGCTGTGTAAGGCCGTAGCTCAATTAGTACAGCAATAGCTTAATAACTGGAAGGTCCTCGGAACGATTCTAGTAGCCGCCCCTCCTGATTAAGGTTTATTAAAGCTTTTTCCTCAGTCACATCAGGTTAATGCCGGGATAATACCTTCAAACTAGGTCCTGGAGGATTTTCTTCCAACGTTCTTTCCCCAACAATATCCCGGACTGACCAAAATTGTCTAAAGGCCATAGACGAAATTCGAATTCAAAATTTGCTGTATGAGAAGGAAATATAGTGCATACTAAGACGGTAATGATATAAAAAGGAAGAAAACTTGAACTAATACCGAATTCTCCTGGGTTAACGGCAGACGGGTATGGTCTTGGACTTTGGATCGGGACTGAAGAGGCACTCAGGTTAGAGTCGTGCCGACAGCCATACTGACTGAAGTATTTAAGGGTTTGAATCAACTGGCAAATGAGAATATAGTACCTTGACAAAGTCGTTGCTATCGGAAAAGTGCTCAGCGAATGACGTCATCCCCGACACTTGTGAAAAACTATTTTAGAAAATATGTGAAAGATAATTTATTGGAATTTGTCATGTAATCAGAATGCGGTGTCGCACTCTCCCTTCTCTATTTCGACTTGGTATAGTGATACTGGCGACAATTACTGAGAACTAGACATTAGGGCTGTGCGATTTGATACTGAACTTCCATATTACTGACAAATCCTAACATCGAATGACATATCAAAGTTCGAAATATCGAACATTTAATATAAAACGTCGTTGAAAATCGAAATATTGTTCATATCGAAAAATCGAAATATCGTTCATATCGAAAATCGAAATATCGTTCATATCAAAAATTCGGAAATCGAAATATCGTTCATAGCGCAAAATCGAACATCAATACTTTTTTGTGCAATTTTAACTGTAAATTCAAAATTGCATGATTTCACCATTTCGAAGCGGTTTCGTTGTTTTATAATTGTCTTTATGCCTCTTTTTTTATTTTTAATAAGTCTTGGCTTCAAAATTATTTGTTCGAATTCGAAGTGAAAAGAAGTAAATAACTAGTCTGCATTCATGACACTAATTAAATAATTAATTAACTAATTAACCAATGTGTTTACACAATATATTACAGGTACAGTATAAACAGTGGATTGCTCTGAAATTCATGGACATAAAATCATATAACTGTTCTGTGTAATCAATAATAAATTTATTATTTTTATTTTTTAAAGGCAAATATAACATAGACATCGAGAAGAATATTCACCAAAACATGGGTATGTAGAAAGATGATGATTTAGCCCCAGAAGATGATAGATCAAGAACTTAGCCAATATTTTTTAAAAAAATATTTTAATATGTAGCCAAGGGGTCTGCAGTTTGGAAAATTAGTGTTATTCTGATTTATGTGTTGTCAAAATAATAAAATTCTGCGGAATTTGGAAAATTTTGTGATTTTTATTTTTATTGAAATATAGCGTCTAATTGATTTTATATTTGAATATTATATAATGAGTATAAGAACAACATCGTTTCCTTTTGAGTATGTTTCAGATGACCCCACGACGTATATTATACTAAACAAGTGGGGCGTAGTCCAGTCGGGGGACTGCGCATATATGCTACCGCCAGACTTCAGTAGCGAATATCCTATTTGCATGACAATTGATCCGTTGGAAAAATTGCGACGAGACCTTCCTAAAAACATCTCAACCACCTTCCTAGTCCTAGTATTGTAGTTTCTGAGTTGAAAATGCTCGTCCGTATTTACCGTATCTCTGGATTCGTCCTGTGAACTGAATTATCTGTAAGAGTTGGAACTCGTCTAGCTGAAACCTTTATAATGACACCTCAACCACTTTCCTAGCCCTAGTATTGTAGTTCCTAAGTTGACCCCCCCCCCCGAGACCTACCTATGCCCTCTGGGTGAATGATACGGGTTTGAACTCATCTCGCCGAGATCTTTACAACGACATCCCAACCTTCTTCCTAATCGTAGTAGTTCCTGAGTTGAAAGTTGTCGATAGACAAGCAAATCGGTTTATAAGGCTTGCTGCTGAAGGCCAATTAGCAGAAATAAGATTTTAGGTTTTATTTTTGCTTACGTCGGGCGTGATTTTTCCGAACGAAATAAGTCACAGGTTCATGAATCGGAATCATGGTACTGTTATGTCATAATGACATGTTTATTATATCCACAGCACCATTAGTGTTGTGCTACAAAAATCAGGGACATGATGTCGAGTGAGCGATAGCGAACGAAGACGGGTTAGAAAAAGCCAGGTTCGATATTTTTTTTCATTATACTCAATGCTGATCACCTTTAACAGACACCAACTGTGACTGCTCCATTTATGGTTCCAAATGGAACGCCCGTCGTATACGAAAGAGACGCCAAGATTTGTACTGTACTGTACATTTAGGGCGAACCCAAAGGCAACGTTCTGAAGTGCATCAAAATACCTTCAAGAAAGATTTTAGCCTCAATATGTGAATCGGAGGTGAAGAACAGTGAAAATCCACATGGGATATCATGTCAAATGCCACAGAAGTGCATATAGAGTGTGAAAATACTATACCTAAAGGGTGTGCTGTCATTAGATTGACAACAGCTGAGTACATCCAGTTTACTCAACTGAAATCTGAAGTAAGTTTCACCTTCCGTAAGTCGCTGAGGCGTTAAACTGAATTACAAATGGAGTGACCATAGTACAAAAATAATATAACGAAAGGTTAGAGCGTTGGCAGATAGCAAACAACAGAGTAAATGAAAGAACTGAAGCCAGTTTCTCTCTACCGAGCACATCTCTATGACACTTCCGTATTCAAATAATATACACGTATTGCACATGGGAAGATTATGTTTAGAAAAGTACTTACTATAAAATTCCCATTCAAAGTACCGCAGACGATGTTGTTCGTTGCTCCGACAAAATAGTGGAAGTTCAGATCTGAATGGCACGATCTCAATGCTACATTTCTTTTGGTATGATATGAACACACACATGACACTTCTAACACACATTGTTGTAACGATGCACCCGGTATACAATTCATATAGAAGGAGCGAACTATATTGTCACTCCTTCCAATAATGAAATATCAAAACTTTTAAATTTAGTAACAAACCATTGATGTAGTAGCACTTGATATTCTAAAATAATAAACCTCGTGGGCTGTTCGAGGAAAATAGTGTTACACTAATACGAAAAATTCGTATAAACAATAGAAATGCGTAAATTTCAGCAAAGCCAAACAATTTCGAACTTGGCCTGATTTTTTTTTTTTTTTTTTTTTAACAAAACATTGTGGAAACTATTGGCCCTTGTCTCTATCTTGGAATATTAATAGATTTAGTAGCACTACTTCTGAATTTCAGCATGTAGTGTGCAGTACAAGTTCATAAACTTCCCTTTATATGTATTTATTCTTTGGCTAAATAAGCTTCTCGAGATGAATTTTGTTTATGAATAGTCAGTCTGTCTTGGTATGGGATATGTATAGCAGTCTAGCATTACACTGCAACACACACATTCTTTTCCCAAAATGTGTTCTGTGCAATAAATAACTTGGATCTAACCTTTACAATTAAAATTTTAAATAGTAATAACACGTCTCATATTACACATTCATATAAATCATCATGACTGTTCAATAAACAAAGATTCTATTTTTCAAGAGTGACGACAACACCTCTTTGATTTCCCCTTTTTTCTTAACAGTCTCTGGATCTTCTTTGAGCTTCATTCCCGTTCTCTCTGGAGTTCCCCAAGGGAGTGTTCTAGGACTTCTATTGTTTTTATTATATATTGATGACCTACCTACGCTTTTTTCAGACTCCTTAAGTAAGATTCTCCTATTCACCGACGACTGTAAACTTTACAGACAAATATCTACTCTCCACGATGCCTTAAGCCTTCAAGATGACACATTTCAATTTGTTACATGGTGCGATTCCTGGAATTTAAAGCTAAATCCTAAACCTAAGAAATGTGCAGCTCTTTCTATTTCCCTGAAAAAAGACACAATCCATCACTCCGACACCATTAAAAATATAAATGTAAATGTTGTTTCTTATTTCAGAGACCTTGGTGTTGTTATTGAGAGCAAGCTCACTTTTCTGAACACATTACTCCTATTACTCGGAGTGCTAAGAGGAAACTAGGTTTGCTCTATCGCTTCACAGACATTCGAAATCAGTCTACGCTTAGCTTATTTTACAAGTCCTATGTGTCACGTACTATTGAATATTGCTCGCCTATATGGTTCATGGCATTCCCACGCATCTTACTAAGCTAGACTCTACTATAAACATTTTTGTTCCTATAGTGAGAGTCAGAGTTCCCGAATTACGTGCGTTCTCTAATGCGGATTTCATGAAAATATTGAATATAAAATCACCTCGAGCTCGTTGCAACATATGTGATCTTTTTTCTTGCAAAAAATTGTTAAAGGCAATATTCAATGTGAGACCTTATTGTCAAAAATCAATTTTCGTGTACCTATTCGACGAACTTGAAATGTAACTCTCTTTTATGTAAACAAACCCAGAATAAACTTGGTTCAAATGTCACTGATGAACAGAATAACTACGAAATGTAATTGTCTACCACAGACATGTGATTTTTTTTTACCCTGAGAGTACTTTTAGGGCTCAAATAAACAAATTGTACTTGTGAATAGTTGTTGTTTATATATATATTGTTAATTTCTGTTAATTTTTAATGTAAAATAGTCGACATGTGCTGTATTTGGAACTTATTCGCAAATAAATAAAATTAAAAAAAAAATAAATAAACATTGCGATCTTGTCTCAAAACAGCGTATCTATTGTCAAATGGTCCATTTGAATATTCTGAACACAGGGTTTGAACAGATATAGATTCTTTATTTCTACTCATGTTCAATGAAGTCAACACTTTTTTAGGAAAGTTGAAATTATTTTCTAATAATTTAGAGCTAAGCAAACGTGATCATTTCCGTGGTGATCTTACAGTGGATTACTTAAAATACAAAGCAGCAGTAAATCTTATATGTGTCATTCGTAGGCCGATTTTCTTCTTTTGAATCTGAAAGGAGTGACATAGCCTTGGTTCATAAATCCATTCTTAACTTTCTTAGCCTGACTTACATAAGTAGGCTATACCCCACCCGTTGAAATGGAAATACAAGAAATCCAAAATCATTCAGGACTTTTTCCTAACAATACACGTTCAAAGAACTCTATGGATCGCCCACCACACCTAACTTTATTGCATTTTGGAAATATGTGCCTAAAGAACAGTTTCCCGAGCTCTGAGGTTCATTTTTCTATTTGGATTCACATACATCTGTGAACAAACATCTTCATTCATGAATACCATAAAAAGTCAATTTCGTTCAACTATCGCTGACACACGCACACACACACACACACACA